>SJYX01016386.1:114806-153846 GCA_006410675.1 Oreotragus oreotragus | reverse complement strand
GTCATGTATGGATGTGAGAGTTGGACTGTGAAGAAAGCTGAGCACCGAAGAATTGATGCTTTTGAACTGTGGTGTTGGAGAAGACTCTTGAGAGTCCCTTGGACTGCAAGGAGATCCAGCCAGTCCATTCTAAAGGAGATCAGCCCTGGGATTTCTTTGGAAGGAATGAGGCTAAAGCTGAAACTCCAGTACTTTGGCCACCTCATGTGAAGAGTTGACTCACTGGAAAAGACTCTGATGCTGGGAGGGTTTGGGGGCAGGAGGAGAAGGGGACGACAGAGGATGAGATGGCTGGATGGCATCATGGACTCGATGGACGTGATTCTGAGTGAACTCCGAGAGATGGTGATGAGGAGGGAGGCCTGGCGTGCTGCCATTCATGGAGTCACAAAGAGTCAGACACGACTGAGCGACTGAACTGAACTGAACTGAATGGTCTAGTGGTTTTCCTTACTTTCTTCAATTTAAGTCTGAATTTTGTGATAAGGAGTTCATGATCTGAGCTACAGTCAGCTCCTGGCCTTGTGTTTGCTGACTGTATAGAGCTTCCTCATCTTTGGCTGCAAAGAATATAATCAATCTGATTTCAGTATTGACCATCTGGTGATGTCCATGAGTAAAGTCTTCTCTTGTGTTGTTGGAAGAGGGTGTTTGCTATAACCAGTGTATGCTCTTGGAAAAATTCTTTTGTTACCCTTTGCCGTTCTTCATTTTGTACTCCAAGCCAAATTTGCCTGTTACTCTAGGTATCTCTTGACATCCTACTTTTGCATTCCAGTCCCCTATGATGAAAAAGGCATCTTTTTTGTGTGTTAATTCTAGAAGGTCTTGTGGGTCTTCATAGAACCAATCAACTTCAGCTTCTTCAGCATTTCTGGTTGGGACATAGACTTGGATTACTGTGATATTGAATGGTTTGCCTTGGAAATGAACAGAGATCATTTGGTCATTTTTGAAGCTGCACCCAAGTATTGTATTTCTGACTCTCTTGTTGACTATGAGAGCTACTCCATTTCTTCTAAGGGATTCTTGCCTACAGTAGTAGATATAATGGTCATCTGAGTTAAATTTGCCCATTCCAGTCCATTTTAGTTCACTGATTCCTAAAATGTCAGTGTTCACTCTAGCCATTACCTGTTTGATCAGTTCTAATTTACCTTGATTCATGGACCTAACATTCCAGGTTCCTATGCACTATTGTACTTTACAGGATCAGACTTTACTTCTATTACCAGTCAAATCCACCACTGGGCATTGTTTTTGCTTTGGCTCCATCTCTTCATTTTTTCTGGAGTTATTTCTCTACTCTTCTCGAGTAGTGTTTTGGGCACCTACTGACCTGGGGAGTTTATCTTTCAGTGTCATATCTTTTTGCCTTTTCATACTGTTCATGGGGTTCTCAAGGCAGGGATACTGAAGTCGTTTGCCATTCCCTTCTCCAGTGGACCATGTTTTGTCAGAACTCTCCACCATATACCTGCTCAAATATTTCAAATGTTCTAATTTCTTGGTTATTCTCCTAGAGAATTTTTTACATACAAATAAACTCTCTTCTCCCACTTTAAAACATAATGTTTGTATTGATTTTCCTTTCCTCATTCATTTAATATAGTTTGTCTATTACTTAAGGAGATTTTTCATTCTTTTTTCTAGTCCATGTTGTCCCATTTTGCAGCTGTATCATAATTCCCAACACCAATGTTAAGTGGAGGGATGATTAATTATTCTCTTTTTATTTTTCAATTCATCAATTATTATATTGGTGAGAAATAATTGTGAATTTTCACAGCTGGGAAAATCTTAACTTTTTTTTTTTTAGTTAGAAGACATTTGCTTTTATTGTTGCCTTTTGTTTTTAGATTAAAAAATACTGTATGATATAAACATCCCTCTTGAGTTTATTGTTTACTAATACATTTTTTTTTTAAACAAAGTCATACATTTTATCTGCTATAGGCAATAGTGCTCTTCATATCAAATACAGAGAACTATTTTTCTATACTTTTTGAAAAAACAGTATGGGCTTAGGTAGTAATAAATATTCCACATTTCATATGACAAAATACCAATTTCCCTTTTTATTGCTTTTTCTAGTTCTATATATTCTCACATACATTTAATTTTAAATATAATTATAACATATTATTTAAACATTTCTAATACCTCATTACTTTTGAGAAGTCCTATAAATGGAGAAGGCATTCTCACCATTGTGTGAATGTGTAGTTAGCAGTTGTCAGCCTTTTAAAAATCAAGTTAATTCAGTTTTGAAATATAAACTCTTTGATTTATAACTAAAATTTTTCTTTGCTGGGGAAGAAGCTCTTAATAAACATCTTTTTTTCTGTACATAATCTTTTTCCTTGACTAGATAAACTATTTGAGTTAATAACTGAACAAAAATGTAAGATATTTCTTAGAGGAGACCAGTATTTCCCTTTTCCAAATTAATTTATTTTGCATATATGATTTCAGTAACATTGTATAATTTTCTACCTGGAGCTAATAAATAGAATTATTGCTACTCTTCCAATTAATCAGATTATATTAGCAACCTTCTGGAAATTGCTAGGAACTTCAATAGAAAGAGAAAGTTGATACTTTAACTATGTTAAAAGTTGATATTCAAAGAGACTCTTCATTTAGGGCAGCAATTTATGAAATACCTTAACCACTATAGAAAACTTTCAACTAACAAGACTATATGGCAATATAGATTTTGTCAAGGCTTATCTTCCTGTAAGCAACGGAATCTTTTGCTTGGGGGGCTTAGTATTGGTTAGCAAATGAACTCTTTACTCACTAAAAATAATTGTAATAGAAAGTCAGTGATAAGGAGTACTACTTATCAGGATAAATATTAGATATAGGATATGTTATGTAATTTATGTAAGGTGTTCTCATGTTGGGGGTACTTTGTATTACAGTTGTCTGTGAGGATTATACAAGTACATCAGAATTCTGGAGAAGGGTGAGTGTTGGTGTGTGTTTATTTGAAAAATCTTTTTATGACTTTCATTGTATCATTTAGAGAAAGAGTTTAATTATCTACAGTTGATGACAGTAAGGATGAATTCATGGTAAAACTGACATTTTGGCGTGACTTTGATATGAGTGGAACATTTTTTACAGGTAAAGGTGGAGATAATTTTTTAAAATGGAACAAAGATTGTATTGAGGAAGAAGGCAAGTAAGTGATCTATGTTGTCTGCAAAATAGAGATAATATTGGAAAATAGTTAAAAATAACACTAGAAATGTTGGCTTGTGATCACATCTCACATCACACAGAAGTGGTTCTAATATCTTGGAATTTATTTGTTTAGTGCAATCCAATAAAAGCTGTACCCATGAAGATAAATATGGTGGTATGTGAAAAGACAGATGGGCTATAGGCCAACTTTGAATAGGACAAGTAGGGGACATGGAGTAATAAAAAAAAAATCCATAGAGGTGACATGTAAAATGTTAATGCCATTAAATAAAAGGTGAATTTAAGGGTTTGAATTTGGGGAGTATTAATAATTTATCTTCATAACCTTTAAATTGTAATCAAATTATTTTCTGGGAGTTAGCATGTATAGGTAAAAATGATTATCACAACCATTGAAAAGAGGAAGGAAGATGTGAATTGCGGAATACCTTCAATAAAAGTCTTGTTTGAAATGTTGGAAGTGGATAAGAGCATTTTAATGAAACCATGTAAGAGCTTGAAGTCGAAAGAAAAGGATAAGGCCATTTAGGAGCAGCTGAAGATCAAAGCAGCAAAGCACGATAGGTAGAAATTCCACAAGATTTTGCAGTGATGGAGAAGTATGCAAAGGAAAACGTTTTGAGGGGAAGACCTAACAGAAGCTGTAGAGAAATTAATAAATGCTTTAAATATTATGTTCCCAAATTTTCATCCTCCATTATTAAATAAAAGAAACATTATTAGGAGCAGTTGATGTTCATTGAACAAAGAAAGAATGAACTTTGATCATCTATGAGGTCTTTAAAATTTGGGTAAAATTTGTTACTTTAAAATTACACTCTTTTATCAGAGCAAAATATAATAGCATATCTTGTGGCAGAAATATATGCACATGTTCTCTACACAAAATATGGGGGATAATTTGCACTTCTAATTCCCACTTAAACTTTCTAAACTGGTTGATACAGTTTTTACAGTACTAGAAGGAAAGTTGTTTCACTCTGAATATTCTGAACCCTTACTCTAATAAGACAGATGAGATATTTACAAAGAGGAGATTTACAATAAAAGTAAGGCAAAAGACATATATATGTATAATACATATAGCATGAATTCATTTCTTACCCTTTGGAGCCGCATGATGTCGCTGTCTACCATGAATACACTAGCTGTTATTCAAGTCCATTCCTCCCATTATTGCATCCTTCCAAGAGTGCTGAATGATGGCAGTCGCAGAAGAATTGAATTAACAGACTCAGGATCATACAATATTTCATCTTAATGCCTAGACAAGATTTCCTGATGGAAATAAACCAGCAAGTATTTGAAATGGTTATTACACCTGAAGGTCGACTGAGATCCCGGTGTTTGCTGCTCTCACTTCTGCTTCTTGCAGCCTGGGAAGCAGGGAGCGGCCAGGTCCACTACTCGGTCCCGGAGGAGGCCAAACACGGCACCTTCGTGGGTCGCATTGCCCAGGACCTGGGACTGGAGCTGGCGGAGCTGGTGCCCCGCCTGTTCCGGGTGGCATCCAAAGGCCGCGGGGACCTTCTGGAGGTAAATCTGCAGAATGGCATTTTGTTTGTGAATTCTCGGATCGACCGGGAAGAGCTGTGCGGACGGAGCGAGGAGTGCAGCATCCACCTGGAGGTGATCGTGGACCGGCCGTTGCAGGTGTTCCATGTGGAGGTGGAGGTGAAGGACATTAATGACAACCCGCCTGTGTTCCCGGTAAAGGAACAAAGAGTGTTGATTTACGAATCTAGGCTGCCAGATTCTTTATTTCCACTAGAGGGCGCATCGGATGCAGATGTGGGGTCAAATTCTATCTTAACCTACAGACTCACTTCCAACGAAAATTTCGCACTGGATGTGAAAACAAACAGTGATGACAGTACACAAATTGGGCTCGTGTTAAGGAAATCCTTGGACAGAGAGGAAGTGCCCGAACATAACTTGCTCCTCATGGCCACTGACCAAGGCAAACCTGAGCTCACTGGCACTGTTCAGCTGCTGATTACCGTACTGGATGTGAATGACAATGCTCCCAATTTTGGACAATCTGAATATCAAGTAAAAATCTTTGAAAACTCAGATAACGGAACAATAATTATCCGAGTAAATGCTTCTGATAGGGATGAAGGAGCGAATGGGGAAATATCATATTCTTTTAATAATCTTGTTCCAGCTACTGTTAGTAACCAGTTTAGAATAGATGCGAATACTGGAGAAATAGTTATTCAAGGGAACTTAGATTTTGAAAATGTGAATTTATACAAAATCCGTGTTGAAGCGACGGACAAAGGCCACCCTCCCATGGCTGGTCATTGCACCGTTTTAGTGAAAGTCTTGGATAAAAATGATAATGTCCCTCAGATTGCATTGACTTCCTTATCCTTGCCCGTCCGAGAGGATGCTCAATTCGGTACTGTCATAGCCCTAATTAGCGTGTCCGATCTGGACTCAGGTCCCAATGGGCAGGTGACCTGCTCTCTGACGCCCTATGTTCCCTTCAAACTGGTGTCCACCTTCAAGAATTACTATTCTCTAGTGCTGGATAGCACCTTGGACCGAGAAAACGTGGCTAACTATGAGGTGGTTGTGACCGCAAGGGACGGGGGCTCGCCTTCGCTGTCGGCAACGGCCAGCATGTCCGTGGAGGTGGCCGACGTGAACGACAACGCACCCGCATTCGCGCAGTCCGAGTACACGGTGTTCGTGAAGGAGAACAACCCGCCCGGCTGCCACATCTTCACCGTGTCTGCGCGAGACGCGGACGCGCAGGAGAACGCGCTGGTGTCCTACTCGCTGGTGGAGCGGCGGGTGGGCAGCCCAAGACCGACCTCATGGCCTTCAGTCCCAGCCTACCAGCCTGTCCAGTAGTGTCGGATATGGGCGAGCATCAGGATTTAAAGGATGATTGTCTTTCCAAAGTAAGTCTGAGTTTTCATAATTAACGGTTGATTTTTTTAATGTTTTCATTATTTTCCTTGGGTTTATGTTTAAATTTTCCTATTTCAACAAATTGAGTAATTTTGCATTATATACATCTTTTCTTCGTTAATTATTATAATCTCTTTGGTTTTTTAAACTTGAGTAGCGTGGAATTAGACATTCTACATCATTCTACACATCAAGATTTTTGTCGCAAAACTCAAAATTTCCTTAACCATTTGTGATACATTAAAAAAATACATTGGTAGTATTTTTCCTTATCAATTTTGTAGACTTTGATTACTTTGCATTTGAACTTCAGGAGTTACTTCACCCTCATTTTAATTGATATATTATTTCAACATCACTTTATTATAGTTTTATCCTTCAGCCTCCTTTTTCCTTCCTTTCCTTCTTCTCTCTCTTTTCTTTGATGCTTCTGCTTAGCCAACACTCTTGATTATCCACTTTGTTTAATAACTGTCTTCATCATATCTTAAATCTATGTTCCTTTTTGGGCCTGGTGATTCCAAGAGTCCAAGAGTCTGTAGTGCTCATTTACTGTTGGCCTTTTAAACTATTTAGATACAAAGTACGTAATAATAGTTATCCCAATAACTAATATTCTTCTTTTAAAATTTTTATTTATTTATTGCTTTGCTGGATCTTCATTACTGTGTGGGGTTTTCTCTAGTTTTGGGGAGCAAGGGCAACTCTCTAGCTGTGGAGCATGAGCTTCTCATTGTAAAGGCGTCTCTTGTTGCAGATCACAGGTTCTAGAGCTGATGGGCTCAGTATTTGCAGCTCCTGGACTCTAGTGCACAGGCTCAGTAGTTGTGGTTCATGGGCTTAATTGCTCTGGGCATGTGGGATCTTCCTGGATCAAGGACTGAACCCATGGCTCTTGCATTAGCAGGCAGATTCTTTACCTCTGAGCCTCCAGTGAGGCCCAGAATACATCTGGTTGGGATGAAAAAGTGAACGGGGAAATTTCACACTCTTTCAACTACCATGTGATACCCATGTTATTGCCCAGCTTATCAGGGATCCAAATATTTGATAATAATTCAATAAAATGTAGACTTTGACTAAGTAAATTCATGTAAAATGTGCATTGAGTTCTCAGACACGGAAAACCCCTTATTTATGTTTGACTTTTATTTGGTGGGCTCCTTTTCATGGAGAGTTTATTTCTTCTAATTTAATACTTTAATTATTCATTCTGTATTATGATTTAAAGTATTCACCATTTCTCTACATGCAAGAAATGGATAATAGTGTTAATTTTTGTAAGTTTTGAAAATGATGCTGTGCCAAGAATCATTGAGTTAACAAGACCCAGCCCCTGGCTTCAAGAAGTTGGTAGAAAAATAAAGATATCTGTCATACATAAATATGATCATCTTAGAAGGCTGAATATTATAACAGGTACAAGAAATGTAAATCACTGTGAGTGGATTGAACAGAAATAACTGCCTATTTTTCTTTTTGAAGAAGCCCTTCAAGAGGTATGATATTTTTAGCAGCTTGTAAATGGAAAAGTTTTCTTTGAGAGAATACTGAGTATAATAGGCATTCTTGGGAACAGAGGAACTTAAAGAAATGAGTACATACAAAATTCCAAATGTGCCTGGACACAGAGAATAGTCTGTTTTGGTTAAAACATGGTTCCCATAGGAAAGGGTATGCGATAAAGCAGGAAAAGTAATGTGAGAAAAATTTCTTGGGTAATTTGAGTAGTTTTGACTCACCTCTTGTTATTTGAAAGCTGTCAAAAATGTGAATCAATAGGAATAAAAGGTGTTTTTCACTAAGATGACTGCCAGGATTAAGAGAAGGATAAAGGAGTTGTGACAAGATGACACAATAAGAAGCTATTGCAATAATTCAGGACAGCAACAATGTTTAAAACCCATTTAGGCACAGGTAAAACTTGGAAAGCATTAGAATAAGATGTTAATTATTTTATTTACATTGGGAACATAGGGGTGAAATATAAAAAAAAAAAAAACACCTCACTCTGTTAAGTAGAAATAAAAAGGATAAAACACCGCAAGCTTGATTAAAGTCTGCTATTTTAAGAATGTGGATTATTTCCTTATATTCCTTGCTTCCCCAAACAAACAACCTTTCTAAGCTTTTCTTCCATTAGATTCTTGAGATCTTGGGTCCCTAGAGAGACCAGGAATTTTCTTAAAATAAGTTGAATTTTATTTCAGAAAAATTGAATTTTCTGAACTGTGAACTAAGGACTTTAAAATTTAGTATTGCTAACATAATTCAATTTGTCACTAATATTTTTACCCTAATTTTAAATGTTTTGTAAAGAACATATTTTCAAGGCATGAAGAAGCCACAGTTATGGTCATATTAAATATTAGGCACATAAGTCTTCTAATAAAGCCTTAAGCAAGCATGAAAAATATGGTCCTACACTTTAAGAAAAATAAAAACTCAGAGGTTGAAATAAAACCTCTTGTCCTAATAATACAAAGCTGATTTTTTAATTCGTACTTACTATTTGGGCCACATGATGTCGCTCTTCACTGTGAAATTCTCTCAAGTCAAGACAGAATTAAGTCACATTGGAAAGAGTCTCCACTCTGTTTCAGTATTCGGAGGTTGAACAATGGCGAACACATCATGAAAATAAAGAGGGGATAAGAAGATTCCTCCAAATTTTGGAACAATATACAGTGATTGGAAGAAAATCCCAACAATTTGAGATGTACTCAAATCTAGGTGACTTGGGGAACCGGCAGCTATTGCTATTTTTTCTAATTCTCTCGATCTGGAAGACAGCAAGTGGCCAGGTCCGCTACTCGGTCTTGGAAGAGGCCAAACACGGCACCTTCGTGGGCCGAATCGCCCAGGACCTGGGACTGGAGCTGGAGGAACTAGTGCCCCGCCTGTTCCGGGTGGCGTCCAAAGACCTCGGGGACCTTCTGGAGGTAAATCTGCAGAATGGCATTTTGTTTGTGAATTCTCGGATCGACCGGGAGGAGCTGTGCGGGCGGAGCGCGGAGTGCAGCATCCACCTGGAGGTGATCCTGGATCAGCCGCTGCAGATGTTCCATGTGGAGGTGGAGGTGAAGGACATTAATGACAATCCTCCTGTGTTCCAGGGGACACAAAAGAATCTGTTTATCGCTGAATCCAGGCCGCTTGACTTTCGGTTTCCACTAGAGGGCGCCTCCGACGCAGATATCGGGGAGAACGCTCTGTTGACTTACAGGCTGAGCTCCAGTGAGTATTTCTCTCTGGAGGTACCAACCACCGACCAACAGGTAAAACCTCTCAGTCTTGTATTACGCAAACCTTTGGATAGGGAAGAATCTCCAGAACTTCATTTAGTGCTCACGGCCACTGACAGAGGCAAACCTGAGCTGACTGGCACCGCTCAGTTACTCATCAACGTGCTAGACGCCAATGACAACGCTCCAGTTTTTGATAGAACACTCTATGCTGTGAAATTAGCAGAAAACGTCCCTAATGGAACGTTGGTAATTAAACTTAACGCCTCAGATTTAGACGAAGGCTTGAATGCGGATATTATTTATTCATTCTCTAGTGACGCTTCTCCTGATATAAAATTTAAGTTCTACATAGACCCTGTAAGTGGGGAAATTACAGTTACAGGACACATCGATTTTGAAGAAAGAAAAACCTACAAAATCCGAGTAGAGGCGACTGATAAAGGCTACCCACCCCTGAGTGGTCACTGTACAGTNTAGATACTAAGAAGGAAGAATCTCAAGCATAGCTTCGAAACCAGAAACTGGCCTAAGTACTAAAGCTGAACAATAATGAAATTAAAATATATTATGAAAAGACAGAATATAAACTATATTGGGGATTTATAAAAAATATATTCATAAATATTAAGGCTTGGAAAAATTGAACTATATAGACATAGGCATGCAACACATTTATGGAAACAAGCTATATAATTTCTAATAAAAATAGAGAATAGTATCTTGGTACACAATATAGTAAAGCATATTCTGTTCTTATTTTACATACATTCAATTCATAAAATTACTTAAGAAAATACCCAGTTAATTGCTCAATTTCCTAAATTATTTTTTCAGACATGAGAGAGGTTCTTTCTCAATGGTAGGGTTTCCTAGAGACCCTGGAAATAGTCACCAAAATCTTACAGCCAAAACCCTAAATCTATAAATGTGGAAGATCCTGAATTACAAGACCCTAAATTACATCTCCACTTTAAAATTCCTGGTTGTTCGATCATTTTTATTTTTACTTCATTTCTGTGATTATTTTAAAATTGTGTGGAATGTTTTCTCAGGTGACAAAAGTTCACAATTTTGGTTTATACTAAACTTTTAGAGGTACTTAGTTTGCTAGAATGCCTCCAACAAGACACAAATACTGTTCTCTATTTCATTAAGGATTAAGAAAAAATTCAGAGAAGGAAGTAAAGTTTCTCAGGATGAGGTAAAATGTTCAGCCATGGAGTATGTACTTACTTTTTGGGCCACGTGATGTCACTCTCCGCCGAGAAATTCTCTGATCCAAGGCGACCGCCATCTTTGAGGCTTAGGAAAGATGATCGAGTCTTTTATAGTTTCCTAGTGCAGAACAATGACGAACACAGCAGGATGGAACTGACGGAATCAGATTTCCCTTAATATTGAGAAATTTTTCGCTAAGAAGAAAAAGCTCGACTATTTGAAATGCTGTGCGCAAGTCAAGGCAACCAAGGGAACCGGAATCTACTACTACTGTTTGTCACCCTCGCAGCCTGGGAAACAGGGAGTGGCCAGGTTCGTTATTCAGTTATGGAGGAGGCCAAACACGGCACCTTCGTGGGCCACATCGCCCAGGATCTAAAGCTGGAGCTGCAAGAGCTGGTGCCCCGCCTGTTCCAGTTGGATTCCAAAGGTCTTGGGGACCTTCTGGAGGTAAATCTGCAGAATGGCATTTTGTTTGTGAATTCTCGGATCGACCGGGAGGAGCTATGTGGGCGGAGCGCGGAGTGCAGCATCCACTTGGAGGTGATCGTGGACCGGCCGCTGCAGGTGTTCCATGTGGAGGTGGAGGTGAAGGACATTAACGACAATCCTCCTGTGTTCCAGGGGACACAAAAGAATCTGTTTATCGCTGAATCCAGGCCGCTTGACTTTCGGTTTCCACTAGAGGGCGCCTCCGACGCAGATATCGGGGAGAACGCTCTGTTGACTTACAGGCTGAGCTCCAGTGAGTATTTCTCTCTGGAGGTACCAACCACCGACCAACAGGTAAAACCTCTCAGTCTTGTATTACGCAAACCTTTAGATAGGGAAGAATCTCCAGAACTTCATTTAGTGCTCACGGCCACTGACAGAGGCAAACCTGAGCTGACTGGCACCGCTCAGTTACTCATCAACGTGCTAGACGCCAATGACAACGCTCCAGTTTTTGATAGAACACTCTATGCTGTGAAATTAGCAGAAAACGTCCCTAATGGAACGTTGGTAATTAAACTTAACGCCTCAGATTTAGACGAAGGCTTGAATGCGGATATTATTTATTCATTCTCTAGTGACGCTTCTCCTGATATAAAATTTAAGTTCTACATAGACCCTGTAAGTGGGGAAATTACAGTTACAGGACACATCGATTTTGAAGAAAGAAAAACCTACAAAATCCGAGTAGAGGCGACTGATAAAGGCTACCCACCCCTGAGTGGTCACTGTACAGTTCTTGTGGAAGTTTTGGATGCTAATGACAATGCTCCTAAGTTGACTGTCAAAACTCTCTGGCTCCCCGTCAAAGAGGATGCACAGCTGGGGACAATCATCGCCCTGATCAGTGTGATTGACGGAGATGAAGGTGAAAATGGACAGGTGACCTGTTCTCTGACGCCTCATGTCCCCTTCAAGCTAGTGTCCACCTTCAAGAATTACTATTCGCTGGTCCTGGACAGTGCCTTGGATCGTGAGAGCGTAGCGAACTATGAAGTAGTGGTGACTGCGAGGGACGGGGGCTCGCCTTCGCTGTCGGCCACCGCCAGCGTGTCCGTGGAGGTAGGCGACGTGAACGACAATGCGCCCGCGTTCCCGCAGCCCGAGTACACGGTGTTCGTGAAGGAAAACAACCCGCCCGGCTGCCACATCTTCACGGTCTCGGCTCGGGACGTGGACGCTCAGGAGAACGCGCTGGTGTCTTACTCGCTGGTGGAGCGGCGGGTTGGCGAGCGCGCGCTGTCGAGCTACGTGTCGGTGCACGCGGAGAGCGGCAAGGTGTACGCGCTGCAGCCGCTAGACCACGAGGAGCTGGAGCTGCTGCAGTTCCAGGTGAGCGCGCGCGACGCGGGCGTGCCGCCCCTGAGCAGCAACGTGACGCTGCAGGTGTTCGTGCTGGACGAGAACGACAACGCGCCTGCGCTGCTGCCTCCCGGGTCTGGCGGAGGACCCAGCGCGCTGAGCCAGGTGGTGTCGAGGTCCGTGGGCGCGGGCCACGTGGTGGCGAAGGTGCGCGCGGTGGATGCCGACTCGGGCTACAATGCGTGGCTGTCGTACGAGCTGCAGCCGGCGGCGGGTGGCGCACGCAGCCCGTTCCGCGTGGGGCTGTACACTGGCGAGATCAGCACGACGCGCGCCCTGGACGAGGCGGACGCGCCGCGTCAGCGCCTTCTGGTGCTGGTGAAAGACCACGGCGAGCCGGTGCTGACGGCCACGGCCACCGTGCTGCTGTCGCTAGAGGACAGTGGCCAGGCACCCAAGGCCTCTTCGCGGGCGTTGTCTGGTGCAGCTGGTGCAGAGACGGCGTTAGTTGATGTGAACGTGTACCTGATCATCGCCATCTGCGCGGTGTCCAGCCTGTTGGTGCTCACGCTGCTGCTGTACACGGCGCTGCGGTGTTCGGTGCCGCCCAGCGAGGGCCCATGTGGGCCCGTGAAGCCCAGGCTGGTGTGCTCCAGAGAGGTGGGAAGCTGGTCTTACTCTCAGGAGAGGCGACAGAAGGTGTGCTCTGGGGAGGGACAGCCCAAGACCGACCTCATGGCCTTCAGCCCCAGCCTGCCTCCATTCCCAGGTGCTGAAGCCATGGGCAAACAGCAAGACTTAAATGCTGATCATTGCTCGGAAGTAAGTCTTCTACATTTGTAATTATTTACAATGAAATTTAATAATTACTTTAAAAACTATTTCATATATTATCTTTTTAAAGTGTATTGCAAATTTCACAGTTCTATATTCAAACACTATTGTGGTTTATAAATATCTACAATTAATCATTAGTTTCCCCAGATTTATTGAGAAATAGTTCTTGTATAACATTTCCCACAATGTGTAAAAGATGATAATTTTATATACATATATATAGTGAATTTAGTTGCAATTTCTCAGTACTATCAGACATTATTAACTATTTCCCCAAGTTAGATTTCTGGTCAAATTAAAGTTTTCCTTGGATGAATTTCTTATTGGACATGATTTTATCCTTTGGAATACCTCACTTTATGAACACTAAGAGCATCCAGTGTACATGTATTCCTCCACATAGCATTTATTTTTCATGATTACATGTTGTGTGTACTTTTTAACCTTCACATGATATGTTTTGATAATATTGAAGTATTGTTTGGTGATTAGTTTTAATTTACTCACTTAAGATCAGAGTCCATACATTTCATTTCATTTTCTTCTTTTTCTTACTGTTGGTATATAGATATACAGATATATCTACAACTTTGTATGTACTATTTCAACCTGGGTCTCTGATATTTGGGGTTATTCTTTACTGTCTGAGCCACCAGGGAAGCCTTTTTTTTATATAGGGTTTCTCTATTGGTATATCAAGCAGTTTAGTTATGTTGTTTTTCAGTTGCTAAGTCATGTGCAACTCTGCAACCTCATGAATTGCAGCACACCAGGCTTCCCTGTCCTTCATTATCTCTGGGAGTTTGCTCTAACTCATGTCCATTGAGTCAGTGATGCTATCCAACCATCTCATACTTTGTTGTCCCTTTCTCCTCTTGCCCTCAATCTTTCCTAGCATCAGGGTCTTTTCTAATGAGTCAGCTCTTTGGCTCTTTGCATCAAGTGCCCAAATATTGGAGCTTCAACATCAGTCCTTCCAATGAATGTTCAGGGTTTATTTCCTTTAGGATTGACTGATTTGATCTTGCTGTCTAAGGGATTCTCAAGAGTTCTCACCACAATTCGAAAGCATCAATTCTTCCACATTCAGCCTTCTTCAGGGTCCATCTCTCACATGCATACATGACTACTGAGAAAACCATAGCTTTGATTATCTGGACCTTTGTTGGCAAAGTGACATCTTTGCTTTTTAATAACTGTCTAGCTTTGTAATAGCTTTCCTTTCAGGAGCAAGCGTCTTTTAGTTTAATGGCTGCAGTCACCATCCACAGTGAATCTGGAGCCCAAGAAAATAAAATCTGTCACTATTTCCACATGACTATTTGCCATGAAGTGATGGAACAGGATGCCATGATTTTAGTTTTTTGAATGTTGAGTTTTAAGCCAGGCTTTTCACTCTCCACTTTCACCCTCATCAAGAGGCTCTTTAGTTCCTCTTTGCTTTCTGCCATTAGAGTAATGTCTTCTGCATATCTGACTTTAGTTATAAAGAATAATAATTTCTTCTCAAAATTTAAATGTTTTCATCCTATATTTATTATAGACCAGAAGTTATAAAAATAGGTAATAAAAAACAGGAATAATAAAAATAGGAACTATCAGGTTATTCCTTGGAGTCCAGTGTTTAGAACTCAGTGCTTTCACTACTGGAGACCCAAGTTTGTCAATCCCTAATAGGAGGAATGAGACTCTGCAAACTACTCAGCCAAACAAAGAAAAAACTCCCAAAGAGAAAATAAACAAAAAACTCACAATACAAAATCCTCTCAATACAACATCAAATAGATCATTTTACCATTTCAAGATATATACTTTATTATCAGATAATTTTTGTCATGTCAATCATTTAATATGTTTTGAGGATGTAAATATAGTAAATAATTGCTTTTAGACTGATAAAATCTACTTAACTCCAATTATTAATATTGAATAAAATACTATCAGCCCTTTGTAGATGAGCTGGAGTAGTGTGGGAAAATATTTTGGATTGATTTTTATTTATATATGACTTAGAAAAATATTTTGAATAGAAGTATGTATTAATGCCATTCTTGGTGACCAACTGACAAATTTATAAATTTTCATTACATAGAATATGCAGATATTGCTGCTGCTGCTGCAAAGTCGCTTCAGTCATGTCTGACTCTGTGCGACCCCATAGATGGCAGCCCACCAGGCTCTCCCGTCCGAACACTGGAGTGGGTTGCCATTTCCTTCTCCAATGCATGAAAGTGAAAAGTGCAAGTGAAGTCGCTCAGTCATGTATGACTCTTAGCGACCCCATGGACTACAGCCTACCAGGCTCCTGGCCATGGGATTTTCCAGGCGAGAGTACTGGAGTGGGGTGCCATTGCCTTCTCCAATGCAGATGTTAGGACCCATTAATTCAAATAAAGATTTTTAGTGTTATAGAGTAAAATTTTGAAAGTCCAAGAAAGTTTATTAGTTTGCCATTTCATGTTTTCATTATTTTGCTTGTTCTTATCTTTTAAAAATATTTTTTCTTATAACTCTTTGATCTGCCTTGATGTTAATCAGACAGCCATAGATTCTGAACATCTTCCTTTGGAGAAAATGGTGGAATTTAATGGAATAGAATGAAGGGTTTCTGGTATTCTCAATTCTTATAACTTGTTGTTAACATATTTCTTCATCTTATTATCAGTTATGGTCAGCAATATAATAATTTGTGATCTCATCTTATTTCCTTTGATAAATTGTAAGTGATCTGAAATCAATGTTATCTTGCAGTTTATTTTATATTTCTTACAATGCCATCGCTGCCTATATTTGGTTATTAAAAGTACATGACATAAAAGGAATAATTTCAATTTCAGTCTTCAACTTAAATGGCTGTGTATTGTTATATATGCTCATTTTTATTGTACTGCTTGAATCAAGGATGGAGCTTTAACTTTGTGAAAGTGATAGTACTCTTAGATTTCCTAATCCATGCTTATCTGATTCTCAGGTATAACTTTAATCACTCAATTCTCCTCCTGTTTATTTTTTTAAAATCCCTTAATTAGAAACAAAGACTGTTTCCACCACCTACCATTTACTTGACAACTCTCATAATTTCAATCATTTTAGTTCTGTNCACAAAAAACTCACAATACAAAATCCTCTCAATACAACATCAAATAGATCATTTTACCATTTCAAGATATATACTTTATTATCAGATAATTTTTGTCATGTCAATCATTTAATATGTTTTGAGGATGTAAATATAGTAAATAATTGCTTTTAGACTGATAAAATCTACTTAACTCCAATTATTAATATTGAATAAAATACTATCAGCCCTTTGTAGATGAGCTGGAGTAGTGTGGGAAAATATTTTGGATTGATTTTTATTTATATATGACTTAGAAAAATATTTTGAATAGAAGTATGTATTAATGCCATTCTTGGTGACCAACTGACAAATTTATAAATTTTCATTACATAGAATATGCAGATATTGCTGCTGCTGCTGCAAAGTAGCTTCAGTCATGTCTGACTCTGTGCGACCCCATAGATGGCAGCCCACCAGGCTCTCCCGTCCGAACACTGGAGTGGGTTGCCATTTCCTTCTCCAATGCATGAAAGTGAAAAGTGCAAGTGAAGTCGCTCAGTCATGTATGACTCTTAGCGACCCCATGGACTACAGCCTACCAGGCTCCTGGCCATGGGATTTTCCAGGCGAGAGTACTGGAGTGGGGTGCCATTGCCTTCTCCAATGCAGATGTTAGGACCCATTAATTCAAATAAAGATTTTTAGTGTTATAGAGTAAAATTTTGAAAGTCCAAGAAAGTTTATTAGTTTGCCATTTCATGTTTTCATTATTTTGCTTGTTCTTATCTTTTAAAAATATTTTTTCTTATAACTCTTTGATCTGCCTTGATGTTAATCAGACAGCCATAGATTCTGAACATCTTCCTTTGGAGAAAATGGTGGAATTTAATGGAATAGAATGAAGGGTTTCTGGTATTCTCAATTCTTATAACTTGTTGTTAACATATTTCTTCATCTTATTATCAGTTATGGTCAGCAATATAATAATTTGTGATCTCATCTTATTTCCTTTGATAAATTGTAAGTGATCTGAAATCAATGTTATCTTGCAGTTTATTTTATATTTCTTACAATGCCATCGCTGCCTATATTTGGTTATTAAAAGTACATGACATAAAAGGAATAATTTCAATTTCAGTCTTCAACTTAAATGGCTGTGTATTGTTATATATGCTCATTTTTATTGTACTGCTTGAATCAAGGATGGAGCTTTAACTTTGTGAAAGTGATAGTACTCTTAGATTTCCTAATCCATGCTTATCTGATTCTCAGGTATAACTTTAATCACTCAATTCTCCTCCTGTTTATTTTTTTAAAATCCCTTAATTAGAAACAAAGACTGTTTCCACCACCTACCATTTACTTGACAACTCTCATAATTTCAATCATTTTAGTTCTGTGTTCCTCCAACTCTATACTTGGTATTTGAATTTCAGTTTGGAAGTATGCCTATCACAAAGAGGGAGTCAAAATCTACATCTGTATTTTAATACTTTTCACTATTTTATCAATGCAGAGCTTTCAGCTATTAAATATTTCTTAACTGAAAGGCACCAGAGCTCAGTTATTAAATACTGTGAACCCTGAAGCATCTTGTATCCAAATTTCATCTCTATGAATTTTTCTTCATATAATGTTTATTAAAGCATCTATTATTTCAATTCCTTGGCTTCACATCCTATGAATGATGAATGAGTTCTAGTGCATAGAATTTTTGTATCAAATAAGTAAATATTTTAAAAATTGCTTATAAAACTATGGCAAGTACTATGTTCATAAGAAAATTTGATTACTGTTATTCAAAAGAGCACAAGGAGTTCATATTTGGAAATGGAAAAACTAAAATATTTGAAAGTCATTATGACCTTCCATATTACTCTTATGTAAAAATCATCTTTGAGAAGTTATTTTCAGATTAACCTAGAATGTCTCAATGCTTTAAATTCATTGGGGTAGAATAAAAAAATCATCTAAAAATCAGTTGTTACAGGTTTTGGAAAGTCCAATTAGCACTCTGGGTATAGAAAATCTTTTTGGATCTAGAAAGTTATTTAGATAAAACCTCCTTAGGGAAAGTCTAGACTATCTTGTGTGGACAGTGATGTATTTTTCCATGCTTATAAATTGCTTCAAATCAGAAGTCTGAGAATGTGTTTGAAATCTTTGTTCTTTTCCATTAGTAGTGTTTCCTTTTCCTTAAAAGGAAATACACAATATATCTTATTGATGATTTAAAAATTAGTAGTACTTACTTCCTACTAACTGTTATAGAATAACTTACATGAGTCATACAAGTTGAGAGAAGATATTAAAACAGGTATAAAAGTGGGACTGCAGTTGAAAGAAAATCATTCCTTGTTTGCCTTTTTAAAGGAACACTTGGAAGGGTCATGGTGTTTTCAAATGAGTAAATTTCCCCTGAACACTTCTGTGAAGGAGAAAATTAAGCAAACTTGAAGACACCCACAGGTCTCAATTTATTGGAAACATGGAATAATGCATTTTGATGAAAACATATGGTTCACATAAAATAAAGGCAAAAAAGTGATATGAAAATATCTCTTAATTTTGAGTACTAGACTAAGTCACTTTGAGTAGTAGATTAAGAAATTTGGATTCTTCAGAAATTAGTTGGGAGCTAGCAAAAGATTTTAAGCAAAGAAGTCAACCTTGTATTTCAAAAGTTTGGAGGGAAAGAAAATCTAGGAAGCTACTGCAATAATCAAGGATAACAGTATTAAGTTAAAATGTTTCTTAGCTTGCTGTAGGAATATGAAAGAAAAGAAAGATATATAGAAGCATCAGTGACACCATAAACTGATAATTTTTCCTCTACCAATTACACTTTAAAAAATTTTTATACTGGAGTATAGTTGACTTATGCCTTTACTCTTGAGAGGCACTAAAATCTAGATGCTAGTAATCTATCTGCTGTTTGAAATGAAGTAGAATTCACAAGTGAACTTTCCTTGTTAAGTAGATACTAAGAAGGAAGAATCTCAAGCATAGCTTCGAAACCAGAAACTGGCCTAAGTACTAAAGCTGAACAATAATGAAATTAAAATATATTATGAAAAGACAGAATATAAACTATATTGGGGATTTATAAAAAATATATTCATAAATATTAAGGCTTGGAAAAATTGAACTATATAGACATAGGCATGCAACACATTTATGGAAACAAGCTATATAATTTCTAATAAAAATAGAGAATAGTATCTTGGTACACAATATAGTAAAGCATATTCTGTTCTTATTTTACATACATTCAATTCATAAAATTACTTAAGAAAATACCCAGTTAATTGCTCAATTTCCTAAATTATTTTTTCAGACATGAGAGAGGTTCTTTCTCAATGGTAGGGTTTCCTAGAGACCCTGGAAATAGTCACCAAAATCTTACAGCCAAAACCCTAAATCTATAAATGTGGAAGATCCTGAATTACAAGACCCTAAATTACATCTCCACTTTAAAATTCCTGGTTGTTCGATCATTTTTATTTTTACTTCATTTCTGTGATTATTTTAAAATTGTGTGGAATGTTTTCTCAGGTGACAAAAGTTCACAATTTTGGTTTATACTAAACTTTTAGAGGTACTTAGTTTGCTAGAATGCCTCCAACAAGACACAAATACTGTTCTCTATTTCATTAAGGATTAAGAAAAAATTCAGAGAAGGAAGTAAAGTTTCTCAGGATGAGGTAAAATGTTCAGCCATGGAGTATGTACTTACTTTTTGGGCCACGTGATGTCACTCTCCGCCGAGAAATTCTCTGATCCAAGGCGACCGCCATCTTTGAGGCTTAGGAAAGATGATCGAGTCTTTTATAGTTTCCTAGTGCAGAACAATGACGAACACAGCAGGATGGAACTGACGGAATCAGATTTCCCTTAATATTGAGAAATTTTTCGCTAAGAAGAAAAAGCTCGACTATTTGAAATGCTGTGCGCAAGTCAAGGCAACCAAGGGAACCGGAATCTACTACTACTGTTTGTCACCCTCGCAGCCTGGGAAACAGGGAGTGGCCAGGTTCGTTATTCAGTTATGGAGGAGGCCAAACACGGCACCTTCGTGGGCCACATCGCCCAGGATCTAAAGCTGGAGCTGCAAGAGCTGGTGCCCCGCCTGTTCCAGTTGGATTCCAAAGGTCTTGGGGACCTTCTGGAGGTAAATCTGCAGAATGGCATTTTGTTTGTGAATTCTCGGATCGACCGGGAGGAGCTATGTGGGCGGAGCGCGGAGTGCAGCATCCACTTGGAGGTGATCGTGGACCGGCCGCTGCAGGTGTTCCATGTGGAGGTGGAGGTGAAGGACATTAACGACAATCCTCCTGTGTTCCAGGGGACACAAAAGAATCTGTTTATCGCTGAATCCAGGCCGCTTGACTTTCGGTTTCCACTAGAGGGCGCCTCCGACGCAGATATCGGGGAGAACGCTCTGTTGACTTACAGGCTGAGCTCCAGTGAGTATTTCTCTCTGGAGGTACCAACCACCGACCAACAGGTAAAACCTCTCAGTCTTGTATTACGCAAACCTTTGGATAGGGAAGAATCTCCAGAACTTCATTTAGTGCTCACGGCCACTGACAGAGGCAAACCTGAGCTGACTGGCACCGCTCAGTTACTCATCAACGTGCTAGACGCCAATGACAACGCTCCAGTTTTTGATAGAACACTCTATGCTGTGAAATTAGCAGAAAACGTCCCTAATGGAACGTTGGTAATTAAACTTAACGCCTCAGATTTAGACGAAGGCTTGAATGCGGATATTATTTATTCATTCTCTAGTGACGCTTCTCCTGATATAAAATTTAAGTTCTACATAGACCCTGTAAGTGGGGAAATTACAGTTACAGGACACATCGATTTTGAAGAAAGAAAAACCTACAAAATCCGAGTAGAGGCGACTGATAAAGGCTACCCACCCCTGAGTGGTCACTGTACAGTTCTTGTGGAAGTTTTGGATGCTAATGACAATGCTCCTAAGTTGACTGTCAAAACTCTCTGGCTCCCCGTCAAAGAGGATGCACAGCTGGGGACAATCATCGCCCTGATCAGTGTGATTGACGGAGATGAAGGTGAAAATGGACAGGTGACCTGTTCTCTGACGCCTCATGTCCCCTTCAAGCTAGTGTCCACCTTCAAGAATTACTATTCGCTGGTCCTGGACAGTGCCTTGGATCGTGAGAGCGTAGCGAACTATGAAGTAGTGGTGACTGCGAGGGACGGGGGCTCGCCTTCGCTGTCGGCCACCGCCAGCGTGTCCGTGGAGGTAGGCGACGTGAACGACAATGCGCCCGCGTTCCCGCAGCCCGAGTACACGGTGTTCGTGAAGGAAAACAACCCGCCCGGCTGCCACATCTTCACGGTCTCGGCTCGGGACGTGGACGCGCAGGAGAACGCGCTGGTGTCTTACTCGCTGGTGGAGCGGCGGGTGGGCGAGCGCGCGCTGTCGAGCTACGTGTCGGTGCACGCGGAGAGCGGCAAGGTGTACGCGCTGCAGCCGCTAGACCACGAGGAGCTGGAGCTGCTGCAGTTCCAGGTGAGCGCGCGCGACGCGGGCGTGCCGCCCCTGAGCAGCAACGTGACGCTGCAGGTGTTCGTGCTGGACGAGAACGACAACGCGCCTGCGCTGCTGCCGCCCGGGTCTGGCGGAGGACCCAGCGCGCTGAGCCAGGTGGTGTCGAGGTCCGTGGGCGCGGGCCACGTGGTGGCGAAGGTGCGCGCGGTGGACGCCGACTCGGGCTACAACGCGTGGCTGTCGTACGAGCTGCAGCCGGCGGCGGGTGGCGCACGCAGCCCGTTCCGCGTGGGACTGTACACCGGCGAGATCAGCACGACGCGCGGCCTAGACGCGGCGGACGCGCCGCGCCAGCGCCTTCTGGTGCTGGTGAAGGACCACGGCGAGCCGGCGCTGACGGCCACGGCCACTGTGCTGCTGTCGCTGGAGGACAGCGGCCAGGCGCCCAAGGCCTCTTCGCGGGAATTGTCTGGCGCAGCTGGCGCAGCAGNAGACGAGGCGGACGCGCCGCGCCAGCGCCTTCTGGTGCTGGTGAAGGACCACGGCGAGCCGGCGCTGACGGCCACGGCCACTGTGCTGCTGTCGCTGGAGGACAGCGGCCAGGCGCCCAAGGCCTCTTCGCGGGAATTGTCTGGCGCAGCTGGCGCAGCAGAGATGGCGTTCGTGGATGTGAACGTGTACCTGATCATCGCCATCTGCGCGGTGTCCAGCCTGTTGGTGCTCACGCTGCTGCTGTACACGGCGCTGCGGTGCTCGGCGCCGCCCAGCGAGGGCGCGTGCGGGCGGGTGAAGCCCAGGCTGGTGTGCTCCAGCGCGATGGAAAGCTGGTCTTACTTGCAGGAGAGGCGACAGAGGATGTGCTCTGGGGAGGGACAGCCCAAGACCGACCTCATGGCCTTCAGCCCCAGTCTACCTCCGTGTCCTAAATCTGTAGCCAACGATACACAGGATTCTTTGGACTCCTCTGGTAAGGTGGGTTATTCTAATATTTTATTTGTTCATTTTTGTGTTCCGTTTTGAAAAATATCTTAATTATCTTCTAAGGTATATTAGAATGGTTTTCATCCATTTATCCTAGTTCTGCCAGGATGTTTAAATTTATTTGTAGAAAGTGAATATCTTTATTTATTTTTAGTTTTTTTTGTTTGTACTTTAATAGAGAATTATTATAAACCGTGCATTAAACAGATATTTATTGGGACTGAATTCACTTTATTTAGAACCTGTTCTAGAGTCATATTGAATTCCTGATCCATTGTTGCCACCTTAGCTGAAAACTATTAGGTGTAAACAAATTTAGTCATTACACTTTAAGTAAATGGCAACACTATCCTAAACTAGGCATGGTAGTGTAGTCTTAATTATTTTGTTTTTAAGCAACCCCATAGCAGGTATAGTGAGTGGGCTTCCCTGGTGGCTCAGACGGTAAAGTGTCTGCAATGTTGGATCCCTGGGTGGGAAGATCCCCTGGAAAAGGAAATGATAACCCACTCTAGTACTCTTGCCTGGAAAATCCCATGGACAGAGGAACCTGGTAGGCTACAGTCCAAGGGGTCACAAAGAGTTGGACACGACTGAGCAACTTTACTTTTACTTTACTATAGCAGGTATATGGGTAACCATGACCTTGTTAACTTTGTAGTTGTCTACCTTTTTGGAGACATGGTGGTCAGCACTCATTAGTATCTGTAACTTCAATGAGCAACTTCCTCTATACCTAGAAAAGAGATGCTTTACTTTAGGAATCTCATTTTGAATATAAGTGTTTCAAATATAACTCATTCCCTCTTGTTAAAATTTTTTTTTACATTGTCTGACAATGTAGTTCACAAGAAAATGTTGGTTAAGAATCTTTTCTACCACTTAGAAAATTTCCTGAAATTCATGTTTTATCTGATATTGAAAATACTTCCTGAAAGGTACTCTCTTTCCTCAAGAAGACTTTCAGGTTTTAAATTTTTTTCTGTTAGTGATATAATAATGCTCAAGCATTAAAAATATATCTACATTCTGCACTTTGAATTCTCTTGAAATTAACTGTATGAAACTTAAGCAGTTTAGAAGAGGATTTTTTTTTTCTTTCAATAGTCCAAAAGACAGAAATCTGTAGATGAGGTTGTGTACCTTTAAATTTATTACATGTTAAAGTTACATTTCTTGAATTGTGGCTTGTGAGTTTCAAATTGGTGGTTTTCCACACTCTATGGTTAGTCTGAACATTCATTTTCTTTTCTAATTTATGTTTTAAAAACTTGCTTTATTCTTACATTGTAGTTTTGTAATGCACCTTTTGTTTCTACTCAGGGATTTTATTCTTTATTGTGTCAAGTATTTTACAAGGTATTTCTTAATTAAAAACTCAGCAGAGGAAAATCAGAATGACTTTGGGAGTAGAGCCACCATATAACCATAAATGTGCTAGTAAAATCTCTTAAAATAAAACACTTCAGTGCTTTTCTTTTTTCCAAAGAACACATTTGGTATATGCTACAAAGCACTCTACTTTTTTTCCATTCTATTTATTTCAAAACAAGCATTTTCTGAACTCCTGTCATAAAACCTATGTTTATTGGCATAACTCACTTTAAATCCAGACTTATACTTTCAATTATTTCTGTCTATGCACTTTTTCAGTTTCCATATGCCATCTGTATGTGGGTCCAGGTATTTGATTATGTTATATGGATTGAGGGATACTAGAAATGTCACTTGCTTCCCCCCCAAATTCCCACCACTCTTCTAGTATCTTAGACCTAGTATTATTCATTAAGTACTTATTACATCTTCTATAATTATATATTTTATTCTTTATCATTTTAATTGTATCAATATAATTAGTAATTTAGTCCCTTATACTAATCTTTATTCCCTCCCAGAATATGGGTTATCATTGTGTGCAAATTTTCAAATCAGTAAACATCTTAGTAATTGATTTTGGGGGGTCATAAGAAAGCATGAGCACAGTATAATTCAGGGAACTGGGAAGTTCCAAAACAGGGAGAATGTCCAAAACAGAGAGGTGAGAGCTTGGAAGACACTTCAGTGTTTCACCTGCCTAGTAACTACCCCTCTGTTTATCTGTAGATAACATTCTTCACTTTAGGCCAGAATCATGAGACCAACAATGAAGCTCCCCTATGCCAGTCCCTGGATTGTAGTGTCAAGATAGGGCTAACTAAAGTTACGACATTTAGACACTTCTGAGAGTGAAAGGGGCACTATATAGATTTATACAAGAATGCAGGCAAACATAGAGGGTATCCAGGCAGACTGGGGTCTGTGGTCAGCCTATCCTCAAAACTGAACATTCTGGTTCCCAGACATCACCTCAAATTTCTGAAATTACCAGTAAAATTTGTATTTTAACAAGCATTCCAGGTAACTCTTATCCAACTGAAGTTTTAGATGCAATAGCTCTAATGAGTTGCTTGGGAAAGTAAGTTCTTATTATTTGACAAGATGTAACTTAACTACACTACTTTTTATTCATTATTGGAGATTTATATTGGGACATTTATGCTATTAATTGATTCAATAATGCTCATTAACAGCAATAGAATTTACCTTATATCATTATCTTGTGTTGAGATGATTAATCAATGATAAACTTATTTTTAGACTTCAATAGTATTGATAGCTCACACTGAACATTGCTATTATGGATGGATAGATGAACTCATTTAAATTTTTATTATGTTTTGTAAGAAAAGTAACTCTTAAAATCAGGATTTGAATAGACTTTGACACTAGAATCATTCTAGAAGAGTATAGGACCACAAAATCAGAATTTAGCAGCATACATACATCAGTGAATTAATTGACCCTCATTCCTATAAATTTTCATATTCATAAATATTCTATTTTCCAGCTCTTAATAACTGTAAGAGTTCAAAATTATTTATTTCTTTAAAAAATAAAAACATAATTAAAGAAATTATCCTTTGGAGCAGACAAAACTCCTAAGTTTTCCTTTTTGGAAAAGGAGAAACTTCAGGTTTTATCGTTAGTGTAGGTGTATTAATTGAGAATTTCAGTTACTAAATATTTGATTCCAAGAATTTTGAGATAAACTATTTTTACCACAGGTGATGAAAAACTATTATTTCTGAAATTACCAGTAAAATTTGTATTTTAACAAGCATTCCAGGTAACTCTTATCCAACTGAAGTTTTAGATGCAATAGCTCTAATGAGTTGCTTGGGAAAGTAAGTTCTTATTATTTGACAAGATGTAACTTAACTACACTACTTTTTATTCATTATTGGAGATTTATATTGGGACATTTATGCTATTAATTGATTCAATAATGCTCATTAACAGCAATAGAATTTACCTTATATCATTATCTTGTGTTGAGATGATTAATCAATGATAAACTTATTTTTAGACTTCAATAGTATTGATAGCTCACACTGAACATTGCTATTATGGATGGATAGATGAACTCATTTAAATTTTTATTATGTTTTGTAAGAAAAGTAACTCTTAAAATCAGGATTTGAATAGACTTTGACACTAGAATCATTCTAGAAGAGTATAGGACCACAAAATCAGAATTTAGCAGCATACATACATCAGTGAATTAATTGACCCTCATTCCTATAAATTTTCATATTCATAAATATTCTATTTTCCAGCTCTTAATAACTGTAAGAGTTCAAAATTATTTATTTCTTTAAAAAATAAAAACATAATTAAAGAAATTATCCTTTGGAACAGACAAAACTCCTAAGTTTTCCTTTTTGGAAAAGGAGAAACTTCAGGTTTTATCGTTAGTGTAGGTGTATTAATTGAGAATTTCAGTTACTAAATATTTGATTCCAAGAATTTTGAGATAAACTATTTTTACCACAGGTGATGAAAAACTATTGAAACACAAATTATTAGATAATGGCAAAACTCTATATTTGGGGTATTTAAAAAAACATAAATATGACAAAGATTAGTTGTCTCTGAAAGTAGAAAGCAAAGTATAAAATTATTTTATTTTAAATCATAATTAAGATTTTTTTGCTCATGTANGGGAAAAGAAAATAAAATCACTAAATAATCCTGTCTCTTATACACATCTGGTATTTAAAAAAACATAAATATGACAAAGATCAGTTGTCTCTGAAAGTAGAAAGCAAAGTATAAAATTATTTTATTTTAAATCATAATTAAGATTTTTTTGCTCATGTAAGATGTGTATAAAAAACTGAAACTTCCCCCTCTATAATTAATTTCTCAATACAGGCACTTTTCTGTTCCTTAAAGATAGGAACTCTGCTCAGCCTATGCAGTAGCAATAGTAAAGGCTTTATAGGATGACACCATTCTATAGGTAACAGTTTTTCCCAAAGAGCCAATTTTGGTCTTGAGCATTATGAAAACAGTGTGGCTAAAGTGAGCTCTGAGAGTAACAGCCATTTATGAAACACTCACTCTCCTTAAAGTACTATCCTAGGCACTTAATATATATCATAATTCATGCAATCACCATATTATTATTAATTTTCTATGAATGTTATCAAAGTGGAAACTGAGATGGAGAGGTTAGATTATTTTCCCTAAGTCACACAGCTAGTAAGTTGAAGACTATGAATAAGAAGAGAGGAATTTCTGATGTTGAAGCCTGTGACCTTCTCTCTGCATTCCAGTGATGACTGGCATTTAGAAGTTGCAAATACCTCACAGAGAATTGATTATTGAAATTAGTGTCTGAATAAGGTTTATTTAATATCAAAATAATGATGAAGAGAGTGAATTGTGTTAGAAGTTGAAGAGAGTTAAATTCGTTATCCAACAAAATGCTAGTACACTCAGTATTATACAAATATTAAAGTTGTCTTCAAATTTAGCTAATGGCAATCATGGTTGGAAGGAATTACTTCTGGGTGCTTTTCCATTCAAGAAAATGCGGCACTGCATATGGACAATGATTATTATATACAAAAGAAACATGATGTGTCTTTGAAAGTTCATAAAGATACGAATTTGTGAAAAATAGAATGAAAAGATACGAATGAGTTGTTAAACTCATGGAATTGTACTTACACATTAAGCCACCGGATGTCGCTGTCTTCCACAAAAATGGCTTTTCAGAACAGACTCCTAATCCTGTTTCTCAAGGACGAGGAAGGAGCTACATTCGCAGATCTCAGTCATTTCGATAAAACTGAATGTAAGATATGGAATAGGAAAATTCGGAGCGTGCGGGTGTGTTCTAGACGACCCAGTTATTGATTTGTAAAACAGAAGAAGGGTATGATGTTGGTCTACAGACCCAGCGGTCTGAGCACCCGGAGCCTGCTTTTCTCCTTTCTGTTTGTTGCAGCCTGGGACGCTGGGAGCGGCCAGGTCCATTACTCGGTCCCGGAGGAGACTAAACACGGCACTTTCGTGGGTCGCATCGCTCAGGACCTGGGGCTGGAGCTGGCGGAGCTCGTGCCCCGCCTATTTCGGATTGCATCCAAAGGCCGTGGGGACTTTCTGGAGGTAAATCTGCAGAATGGCATTTTGTTTGTGAATTCTCGGATCGACCGGGAGGAGCTGTGCGGGCGGAGAGCAGAGTGCAGCATCCACCTGGAGGTGATCGTGGAACGGCCGCTCCAGGTATTCCATGTGGAGGTGGAGGTGAAGGACATTAACGACAACCGGCCGGTTTTCTCCACCTCAGAACAAAAGCTCTCAATTTTGGAATCTCAACCGCTTGACTCTCGATTTCCTCTAGACGGCGCATCTGATCCGGATATTGGAGAGAACGCAATGCTTACTTACGGACTCAGTTCAAATGAGTTTTTCACTCTTGATATTATAAACAAAAAGGACAAAGGCAAATTACCAGTGCTTGTTTTAAGCAAACTGCTGGATCGTGAAGAAAACCCTCAGCTTCGGTTGTCATTAACGGCAACTGACGGAGGCAAACCTGAACTTACCGGATCTGTTACTCTGCTGATCCTAGTGTTAGATGCCAATGACAATGCACCTGTATTTGACCAAACCGTGTACGAAGTTAAGATGTATGAAAATTCAGCGAACCAAACATTAGTCATTTGGCTAAATGCTTCTGATGCTGATGAAGGGATAAACAAGGAAGTAATATATTCACTTAGCTCTTTGGTTCCACCCACCATAAGAAGGAAATTTTTAATTAATGAAAGAACGGGAGAAGTAAGAGTCAATGATGCCATTGACTTCGAAGAGAGTAACACTTATGAAATTCATGTAGATGTGACAGATAAAGGAAACCTACCCATGGTTGGTCACTGCACCATCCTAGTGGAAATCCTGGATGAAAATGATAATTCACCTGAGGTGGTTGTCACTTCTTTGGCTCTCCCGGTGCGAGAGGATGCTCAAGTAGGTACCGTCATATCCCTGATCAGCGTGTCCGACCGTGACTCCGGCGCCAACGGGCAGGTGACCTGCTCACTAACACCCGAAAGCCCCTTCAAACTAGTGCCCACCTTCAAGAATTACTATTCACTCGTGTTGGACAGCATCTTGGATCGCGAGAGCGTGGCGAACTATGAGGTGGTGGTGACTGCGAGGGACGGGGGCTCGCCTTCGTTGTCGGCCACAGCCAGCGTGTCCGTGGAGGTGGCCGACGTGAACGACAATGTGCCCGCGTTCCCGCAGCCCGAGTACACGGTGTTCGTGAAGGAGAACAACCCGCCCGGCTGCCACATTTTCACCGTGTCTGCGCGAGACGCGGACGCACAGGAGAACGCGCTGGTGTCCTACTCGCTGGTGGAGCGGCGGGTGGGCGAGCGCGCACTGTCGAGCTACGTGTCGGTGCACGCGGAGAGCGGCAAGGTGTATGCGCTGCAGCCGCTGGACCACGAGGAGCTGGAGCTGCTGCAGTTCCAGGTGAGCGCGCGCGACGCGGGCGTGCCGCCCCTGGGCAGCGACGTGACGCTGCAGGTGTTCGTGCTGGACGAGAACGACAACGCGCCTGCGCTGCTGCCTCCCGGGCCAGGCGGAGGACCCAATGCGGTGAGCCAGGTGGTGGCGCGTTCGGTGGGCGCGGGCCACGTGGTGGCGAAGGTGCGCGCGGTGGACGCGGATTCGGGCTACAACGCGTGGCTGTCGTACGAGCTGCAGCCAGAGGCGGGTGGCACATGGGGCCCGTTCCGCGTGGGACTGTACACCGGCGAGATCAGCACGACGCGCGCCCTGGACGAGGCGGACGCGCCGCGCCAGCGCCTTCTGGTGCTGGTGAAGGACCACGGCGAGCCGGCGCTGACGGCCACGGCCACTGTGCTGCTGTCGCTAGAGGACAGCGGCCAGGCGCCCAAGGCCTCTTCGCGGGCGTTGTCTGGTGCAGCTGGAGCAGAGACGGCGGCGTTAGTTGATGTGAACGTGTACCTAATCATCGCCCTCTGCGCGGTGTCCAGCCTGTTGGTGCTCACGTTGCTGCTGTACACTGCGCTGCGGTGCTCGGCGCCGCCCAGCGAGGGCGCGTGCGGGCGGGTGAAGCCCAGGCTGGTGTGCTCCAGCGCGGTGGGGAGCTGGTCTTACTCTCATCAGAAGCAGCAGAGGGTGTGCTCTGGGGAGGGGCTGCCCAAGACCGACCTCATCGCCTTCAGTCCTAGTGTTCCCCCAGGTTTGAATTCTGGAGATATTGGAGACCAACAGGAGTTTTGTGAGAATGTAAGTACAGCAATTCTGGGATGTATCATGCCTATTAATGTCAATCACGAAGTAGTTCACCAACAAATTACTACAAGTCCATTGCTTGAAATATTTGTTGTCTTTTTCTTGTGATGCTTTATTCTAAAGCACAATGGAAATCCAGTCATTTTTATTTCTTTTCACCGCAATCTTCTTAAACACACTTGAGAATATTATTTAGTTGTTGGAAATAATAATAATAGTAATAATGAAGTAGACTGTCACAGCTTCCTGTAAATGAGCAAGGCTAAGTCAGCCAAGAAGGAAAGTATCACTGATGGAAATGAAGCATGTGGGTGAGGCTCAAATATTCTACTTCTCAATTTTGCAGCAAGTTCATTCTTCCTATTCATTTTTTATTCTACATTATTTGGTGCCCTCTACTTCAAATTTTCCATAATAATTCATAGTTCCATCATTTGGTTAATTTGAGTTTAAACATGTTAGAATTTTTACCTTTCTATAAATTTGTGTATTACTGTCAGGCATGGCTGTTAAGGTGGCTTAATTTTAAAAATAATTTCATTTCTTTATAATCAATAGCATGCCTCTTTCATTAAGTAGGTAGAATTTTAGCTTTTCTTTTGGGTATGATTTTAGTTTTTTGCCTTTAATCCCTTCATGATTTAAACTCCTTTTCTTCATAGTCTTCAGATGCTTGAGATATACAAACTATTTTTTTTTTTCTAATATAATGATGAGTTTCCTAATCGCCCGGTAGCTTGCTGCTCTCCTCCACATTAATTTGCTGATTTTTATTTGGAAGATTTATTTGAGCATTTATTATACTTCTATTTCTTGCATTCATGGTACCTATAATGAGGCTGTGGGAAAATTCATACTCCTTTGTGTTTTGAGTTTCAAAAATATCTTCTCATATATGCAGAACTGTGATACTTCTGTCCATGTTCACCAAGCAGCTTGGACTTCAAAATAACATTGCTTTAAATAACTTAAGCCTAATAACCATGGAATATCTATACAGCCACTTCCACTTGACAATGGTGCTGTTGATTTCAAAATTTAACATTTCAAAATTTAACACTGTGTACTTAAATTTTTTTTAAACATTGTGTACTTTAGATACATTTGATACAAATTTCTTTTTGCTCCAATGCAATATTCATGTGAATGGTTTTCCCTAAAGAGGTCACAGAGAACTTGAAATTAGAGCTGAAAGGGTGTGAATCAAATAATGTGAATGTTATTTTTTTCTTTTTGGCTCAATTGTGAAAACTAGAGATTCTTTATTGTATGGTATGGAGAAATAAATTATATATGATATATTTACATGTAGGTGGAGAACCACATTATAGATAGTGTAAAGTTAATAGAAATTCTGAGATAGCTATTTTCTACCCAGAAAGTAGGATGATTTCCATAAAGATGAACATTAGGAAATCTTCAGAAAAGGAAAAGTCATATCTTGGTTTATGGCACTGGAATCTTCTTCATCCACAGCTACAGACTGCAAGAGTCAAGGATACAACATTGGTCACTCACTAACTATAATCAACCACCACTATTTGAGATATTTAAGATATTGTATAAAGGGCTTAAATAATAATTTTGTTTAAATCTTATAGCAACCTGTAAAGTACATTCAACTATCCAAGTTCTAAAGATTAGATAAGAGATGGTGAGATGCTTGTCTGTCTTGTCCACTGCCATCCAGTTAATATATGATGGAGTTGATATTTAAATGCACATCTCTTAAAGAGCCATTCCTTTATTAGCTGTACAACTTTTTAGAGTAAATCTTTCATCTAATGTTCAGTTGCTCAGTTGTGTCTGACTCCTTGCAACTCCATGGACAGCAGCACACCAGGCTTCCCTGTCCTTCACAGTCTCCCAGAGTCTGCTTAAACTCATGCCCATTGAATTGGTGATGCCGTCCAACCATAGTTCTGGCTAGAAAAATCAAGCACAAGCTGTATACATGTTAATTCTCCTGTTTTACTTAGGAAAAAACCTCCATGATTATCTTCATGATTACAGTATAATGAACTCGCTCAGTTGTGTCCAACTCTTTGCAACCCTGTTGACTGTAGCCTCCCAGGCTTCTCCATCTGTGGGATTCTCCAGGCAAGAATACTGGAGTGGGTTACCATTTCCTTCTCCAGGGGATCTTTCTGACCCAGGGATTGAACCCGGGTGTCCCACATTGGAGGCAGACACTTTAACCTCTGAGCCACCAGGGAGCAATACCATAACTGAGATAGGAATTAAGGTTGTTTTTTTTTAAATGTTGCTAAGTGATTCTTTTCTCAGAATGTTCATGGTCATCATTATCATTTGTCTTAGTCAATGCCATATTGAGATAGGAGATTTACATTATTAATAATTAAGGGTTGTCCAATAAGCACTGTTGATTACTTGTTTGGAAGTGATATAAATAAGCAAAATCACTTAATATATAAGGAAAAGCAGAAGACTGTGCTCTGCTACAGTCTTGCAGAACACCAAACCCAAATTATATATATATAGATAGATAGATATATGTATCTATCCTTTTTACACTAATACAATAATAATTATCTTTTGACACATATAAGTGGTAATATGATTATTTCTTGGATCCTGAATACCAGTGAAGGATCAGTGTTTCCAAAATTGTATACTTCAGTAATAGCTTTAAAGGTGTATATTTCCCATAAAAATCTTTGAACCTGTGTGGGTCTGTCTTTCTTCTTCAGTCTTACTGTTGCCTGAGAGATTGTGCCAATTGAACAAATAATCTGTGATCAAATAACTGTATATTTCAATGAGTCATGATAGCACATAGTGAACATCACTGCTTATATTCTGTAGTTTTGTAGCTACAATGCTGAATGGTACTTCTAATCCATTAATTTTGAAAAACCTACTGGTTTCCAAGAGTGGCTTTAAGATTTATTTTTGGTTCTATGTTTTCAATAAATAGTAATACTAGATCTATTATGGAATATTAGTGGATGATGAGGACAGGCAGAACATACTTGATTAGCAGGACATACAGCTGGAATTTAAGACTAACCATATTGATTTTGAAAAGGTCAGGGTCAAAGTTCCTTAGTCTTTTTTAGTCAATCTTACAAAATCAATGTTAACTATATAGATGCGATTTCTTGGCACCAGCCTATTACCAGATCTCAGGTCCATCCCCAAAGATGAGTTCAAAGATATAATAATCTATTCTATAGGAGCTAGTTGAGATGATGAAATCTGAAGTATCACAGACAAAATGCAAAAGATGTGACATTGGTTCATACACTGTATCCAATTCTTTTATGACTTGGTGTTCTTCCAGTGTCACTTAGTGTACTTGTGTAACATCTGGTTTGAATTTAGACATGTAATATAATCTCTCAGATAAACTTTCTCATATTTATTTCTATACCTTTAAAAACTTGACATTGCATGTAACATCTCAATCTCAAGTTTCCTTAGGGAAGGGGTTGGAAGTCTGTTGCTTCTTTCTTCTACCAAATCTGACAGGCTTCAAATATCATGTTAGATCTACTCTTCTCTAGCCTAATGGTATACTTTGAAAATAGGCCTGTTTGACTGGTTGTTTTCTATTAATAAATGCATAACAGAATTCAGTGTCACAAATGGTCATCAGTCTATTTTTTTAGTTTTTTAAGAAGGAATTTTAAATTTACTTTAAAGACAGTTCTAGCAGAATAATAATGTTGGAAAAAGAACAAATTTGAAATAAGTGAAATAAGATTTGAAATTAGCAATAGAACATATGTGTGTATTCAAGATAAAAGAAAACATTAACAATACAAATAAATATACTAGCAATTTTTTCACTGTAATATTTTTAGATTGGATATGAACCATCAAAACTGTATAACAAAATACTCAAGCTAGAGTGATATTTATCCTGAGTCACTTTCTTCTCTCAGCTTTCACTGTACCCTTTTTTCCTTCCTTAAATCTCAGAGTAATATGAAACAATAAAGGACATGTAACTAAATTACAACTTCAGGCAATGGAAATTCATCAGTTCCAATTTTCTAGTTGATATTTTATGAAATTGAATTTCCATTAACACTAAGGTCATTTAGCTTTTGGTTAAATCAATTATTTTCTATTATTTTTAGCACAATATATTAGGCACTTAGAGGCAAAGTGTTTAAAAATAATTTCCCTTATTTTGGATAAACTTACAATCTCAAACCCAGATTTTTTTTAAAGAAGAAATAGGTCAGCTATTTTCATTACTATATCTTGATAAATATATAAAAGCCATTGTTGTTGAGTGGAAATTCCAATATGGCACAGAAGGTTTCATGGCAATTTTTATCTCATTGAATGGCAAAAAAGTTCAGTATGAAAGAAGTAGTCTTTCATATATTGACACCATTAAATAAAGTAACAAAGTAATCATTTTGATACCTGTTATTATATTGTTAGCAATGTAGCTTACATGAGAAATCATATATGCCAAATATAAATTTCATTTACATCAATAGACTTTTCTCTTGTGAACCGCATGTCTTAAATCACCAAATTTGAAATATATTTTTGTTTTTCTTGTTGCTCTTTAGTGGATATAAAGTTTCTTGTAACAGGAACACAATTAAATGTAAATAACAATAAAGAATTAGAACTAAAGAAAAATATAAATAGAAAGCAAGTATACATAGTGCAATAGATAAAAATACAATATGTAGGCTTAAGGACTAAAGAATTATTATTAAAGTTTAAAATTTGTCTTTGAGGTTCCTAGCAGCTGAAGTAACAAGGTAGACTAGAAGTAAAACAATTTTTATATGAGGAAATGTTTGATTCTTTTTTCATAAGGCTACCTATAGAATTGATCTCTCTCTCTCTCTCTCTCTCTCTCTCTCGGTGTGTGTATACGTGTAGCTAAGTAAAAGAACTCTAAATCAAACATAGGAACAAACATTTCAGTTTGACGTTAATCAAGAAAAAAACGCCGTTTTCCCACATAGCGTCAATTTCAATATGACTTAAAATCTGAATGTTCCACAAATAAGCACTTTGGAAATATTTGGGAGATAAAATAGCTTGAAACACTTGAACTTATTTTTTTTCTCTTCAAGTAAAATTCTATGGTGTTGGATGCAGGGTACAATACTCACAATTTCAGGCACAAGGTGTCGCTCTTTACTTGGAGGAAGTAGTTCATTCAAAGGTTAGTCTGAGCTGCCAGAAACTCCCCATTTAAAGACTCCGTCATGCCGGATGCTACCGTTAAAGGATCCTTTGAAACTTCTCAAAGATTCGGCAAGATATTTAACCCGGAACAGGAGTCTATGGTACTGTAAGTGTAAAATATCGTATTTTGGAAGTCACTATATGAGATGTCCGCGACTCAAAGAAGTGGATTGGGCAATGGGCGACTGCTGCTGTCGCTTCTGCTCCTCGCAGCTTGGGAGGCAGGGAGCGGCCAGGTCCACTACTCCGTCCCTGAAGAAGCCAAACACGGCACCTTCGTGGGTCGCATCGCCCAGGACCTGGGACTGGAGCTGGCGGAGCTGGTGCCCCGCCTGTTCCGGGTGGCGTCCAAAGGCCGCGGGGATCTTCTGGAGGTAAATCTGCAGAATGGCATTTTGTTTGTGAATTCTCGGATCGACCGGGAAGAGCTGTGCGGACGGAGCGCGGAGTGCAGCATCCACCTGGAGGTGATCGTGGACCGGCCGTTGCAGGTGTTCCATGTGGAGGTGGAGGTGAAGGACATAAACGACAACCCGCCCGTGTTCTCTCTCAGAGAACAAAAGCTGATGATTTCTGAATCTAAACAACCTGACTCTCGTTTTCCTCTAGAGGGAGCTTCTGATGCGGATATAGGAGAGAATGCTCAATTGACCTACAGACTAAGTAAAAATGATTACTTTTCTTTAGAATTACCAATAAATAGTAAGCCGACTAAAAAACTGTCACTAACGTTAAAGAAGTCTCTAGACAGAGAGAAAACTCCGGGATTTAATTTATTACTGACGGCTGCAGATGGAGGGAAACCCGAGCTCACTGGCACTGTTCAACTCTTCGTCCGCGTCTTGGATATTAACGACAATGATCCGGAATTTGAACAATCAGAATACAAGGTGAGATTGATGGAAAACGCAGCTAAAGAAACTCTTGTGATACAGTTAAATGCCACAGATCAAGATGAAGGAGTCAATGGAGAGGTAACATACTCCTTGATGTCAATTAAGCCCAATGGAAAACCTTTATTTACACTAGATGAAAATAACGGAGAAGTGAAGGTCAATGGAACTTTAGACTATGAAGAAAACAAGTTTTATGAAATTGAAGTACAGGCCACAGATAAGGGGAATCCCCCAATGGCAGGTCACTGTACAGTCTGGGTTGAAATCTTAGATACCAATGATAACGCCCCTGAAATCACTGTCACTTCCCTGTCTCTACCAGTACGAGAGGACACTCAGCCAAGCACTGTCATTGCGCTGATCAGTGTATCTGATCGAGACTCTGGTGCCAATGGACAGGTAATCTGCTTTCTAACGCCCAACGTCCCCTTCAAGATCGTGTCCACGTTCAAGAATTATTACTCACTAGTGCTGGACAGCACCCTGGACCGTGAGAGCGTCTCTTTCTATAAGTTGGTGGTGATAGCGCGGGACGAGGGCTCGCCTTCTCTGTCGGCCACCGCCAGCGTGTCCGTGGAGGTAGGCGACGTGAACGACAACGCGCCTGCGTTCGCGCAGCCAGAGTACACAGTATTCGTGAAGGAGAACAACCCGCCCGGCTGCCACATCTTCACGGTCACGGCGCGGGACGCGGACGCGCAGGAGAACGCGCTGGTGTCCTACTCGCTAGTGGAGCGGCGGGTGGGCGAGCGCGCGCTGTCGAGCTACGTGTCGGTGCACGCGGAGAGCGGCAAGGTGTACGCGCTGCAGCCTCTGGACCACGAGGAGGTGGAGCTGCTGCAGTTCCAGGTGAGCGCGCGCGACGCTGGCGTGCCGCCCCTGGACAGCAACGTGACGCTGCAGGTGTTCGTGCTGGACGAGAACGACAACGCGCCTGCGCTGCTGCCTCCGGGGCCCGGCCGAGGACCCAGTGCGGTGAGCCAGGTGGTGTCGAGGTCCGTGGACGCGGGCCACGTGGTGGCGAAGGTGCGTGCGGTGGACGCGGATTCGGGTTACAATGCGTGGCTGTCTTACGAGCTGCAGCCAGTGGCGGGTGGCGCACGCAGCCCGTTCCGCGTGGGGCTGTACACCGGCGAGATCAGCACGACGCGCGCCCTGGACGAGGCGGACGCGCCGCGCCAGCGCCTTCTGGTGCTGGTGAAGGACCACGGCGAGCCGGCGCTGACGGCCACGGCCACCGTGCTGCTGTCGCTGGAGGACAGCGGCCAGGCGCCCAAGGCCTCTTCGCGGGCGTTGTCTGGTGCAGCTGGCGCAGAGACGGCGTTCGTGGATGTGAACGTGTACCTGATCATCGCCATCTGCGCGGTGTCCAGCCTGTTGGTGCTCACGCTGCTACTGTACACGGCGCTGCGGTGCTCGGCGCCGCCCAGCGAGGGCGCGTGCGGGCCGGTGAAGCCCAGGCTGGTGTGCTCCAGCGCGATAGGGAGCTGGTCTTTCTCTCAGGAGAGGCGACAGAGGGTGTGCTCTGGGGAGGGGCCGCCCAAGACCGACCTCATCGCCTTCAGTCCTAGTGTTCCCCCAGGTTTGAATTCTGGAGATATTGGAGACCAACAGGAGTTTTGTGAGAATGTAAGTACAGCAATTCTGGGATGTATCATGCCTATTAATGTCAATCACGAAGTAGTTCACCAACAAATTACTACAAGTCCATTGCTTGAAATATTTGTTGTCTTTTTCTTGTGATGCTTTATTCTAAAGCACAATGGAAATCCAGTCATTTTTATTTCTTTTCACCGCAATCTTCTTAAACACACTTGAGAATATTATTTAGTTGTTGGAAATAATAATAATAGTAATAATGAAGTAGACTGTCACAGCTTCCTGTAAATGAGCAAGGCTAAGTCAGCCAAGAAGGAAAGTATCACTGATGGAAATGGAGCATGTGGGTGAGGCTCAAATATTCTACTTCTCAATTTTGAAGCAAGTTCATTCTTCCTGTTCATTTTTTATTCTATATTATTTGGTGCCCTCTACTTCAAATATTCCATAATAATTCATAGTTCCATCATTTGGTTAATTTGAGTTTAAACATGTTAGACTTTTTACCTTTCTATAAATTTGTGTATTACTGTCAGGCATGGGCTGTTAAGGTGGCTTAATTTTATAAATAATTTCATTTCTTTATAATCAATAGCATGCCTCTTTCATTAAGTAGGTAGAATTTTAGCTTTTCTTTTGGGTATGATTTTAGTTTTTTGCCTTTAATCCCTTCATGGTTTAAACTCCTTTTCTTCATAGTCTTCAGATGCTTGAGATATACAAACTATTTTTTTTTCTAATATAATGATGAGTTTCCTAATTGCCCGGTAGCTTGCTGCTCTCCTCCACATTAATTTGCTGATTTTTATTTGGAAGATTTATTTGAGCATTTATTATACTTCTATTTCTTGCATTCATGGTACCTATAATGAGGCTGTGGGAAAATTCATACTCCTTTGTG
>SJYX01016386.1:64661-90535 GCA_006410675.1 Oreotragus oreotragus | reverse complement strand
GTCTGACACTGTTTCCACTGTTTCCCCATCTATTTCCCAAGAAAGGCAATGCCAAAGAACGCTCAAACTACCGCACAACTGCACTCATCTCACATGCTAGTAAAGTAATGCTCAAAATTCTCCAAGCCAGGCTTCAGCAATACGTGAACCGTGAACTCCCTGATGTTCAAGAAAAGGCAGAGGAACCAGAGATCAAATTGCCAACATCCACTGGATCATGGAAAAAGCAAGAGAGTTCCAGAAAAACATCTGTTTCTGCTTTATTGACTATGCCAAAGCCTTTGACTGTGTGGATCACAATAAACTGTGGAAAATTCTGAAAGAGATGGGAATACCAGACCACCTTACCTGCCTCCTGAGAAATCTGTCTGCAGGTCAAGAAGCAACAGTTAGAATTGGACATGGAACAACAGACTGGTTCCAAATGGGAAAGAAGTATGTCAAGGCTATATATTGTTACCCTGCTTATTTAACTTATATGCAGAGTACATCATGTGAAATGATGGGCTGGATGAAGCACAAGCTGGAACAAGATTGCCAGGAGAAATATGAATAACCTCAGATATGCAGATGACACTATCCTTATGGCAGAAAGTGAAGAGGAGCTAAAGAGCCTCTTGATGATAGTGAAAGAGGAGAGTGAAAAAGTTGGCTTAAAGCTCAACGTTCAGAAAATGAAGATCATGGCATCCGGTCCCATCCAAATATTTAGATATCTAAATATTACTTTCCCACAAACTCTAGTTTATATCAATTAACATTGAGTGTGTGCTGTTGCTTCAGTCGTGTCCAACTCTTTGTGACCCTATGGACTGTAGCCTGTTAGGCTTCTCTGTCTGAGATTCTCCAGGCAAGATTACTGGAATGGGTTGCCATGCCCTCCTCCAGGGGATCTTCTCAACCCCAGGGATTGAACCTGTGTCTGCTGCAGCTCCTCCATTGCAGGTGGATTCTTTACCACTGAGCCACCAAGGAAACCCAAGGGCAGGGGTGATATGTATTATTTTTCATTTTATAGTCCTTGATAGCAGAGGAGTAACTTTTGACATGCCACATTTCAATGATTACTTTATGATAGGCTTTGAGGCAGAATTGTTTTAAAAACTGAAGTATAATAGAAGCATTCGTGCTTTGTTATAATTATCATATATATTAAATAGGCAGCTCATAAATAAAATAAATAAGTAGCTCGGAGGTAAAAGAATCTGCCTGCCACTGCAGGGGAGGCAATTTCAATCCCTGGGTTGGGAAGATTCCCCTGGAGAAGGAAATGGTAATCCGTTCAATATTCTTGCCTGGGAAATCCTATGGACAGAAGAGCCTGGTGGGTTACAGTCCATGGGGTCCCAAAGAGTCCGACACCACTTAGTGACTAAAACAACAAGAGGCAGCCTGCCCTCCTTCCTTGAAAGAAATAAGGGGTGGGTTTGTGATGGACAGAGGAGGTGATTGGTGTTTAGTGACACAGTGAAGTTACCAATCCAACTTAGTCTTAAAACCAGAAAGCTGGAGGTGCCTGTTTATCCCTGCCTGCCCCACCTACATTTTAAGTGACAGTTAAAAAACTTATTAGAGAAATATTCAGGCATACAGTAAAGTTGAGAGAATTGTGTAATTAACTACATGTATCCAGTACTCAGCTTCAGTAAGTAGCCGTATGTTTAGGCACTTTTCAGACCAGTAAATATAATGTCCTGAGAGCTTCATTTTTTTATCTGTATTCAGCTTTTGTATTTCAAAGTTTGGTTCTTGGGGCTTTGGACACTGAAATTGTATTAAAAGAAGGATTTGAGTGAGGAATTTAGTGTTTAGTGTTTAAGCTTTTTCAGCTCTCCACCCTCTCAGGAGAAGCCACTGGTTGTAGGGTGCTACGTGGAATTTGGAAGTATTGTGGGCAAGAGCTGTTTTTCATAGAACAGATCATTGTCCCAGTTTCCTTGCCGAAGACCGGCTAAAAACAAAGCTGGGAACCGACGGGCATCAAGTCTGCTCTTACGCCACTGTTTTCTGAATAAGAGCAAATTTACAGAACAGTTTCCTGGTCACGCTCTGGGGAGTGTCTCAGTATTTCCCCCTTCATTTTGTACGTCCAGGTCCAGTTTGGGGATGAGCTGTCAATCTTTCTGAGTTTCCGATGCTTGATATTGACTGGCTTCTAACCACTTTCCTCGTCCAGAGCTTGCAGAGCACTCCCCTTAGGGGCTCCTGGGGAAAAGAGAAAAGCTACTGATTTGGAAAAAAAGAGGGAACGTTGAACCGGAATTGCGCTCTTTGTGCCTTGAAAAGCGAGAGTGCCGGGGAATGATCCCCATATGCCCCTCGCTGGTTCTCGCTATAGAAATCTTGGCGTCTCTGGGGATATAAGAAAGTGCAGGAGAGACTTAAACTCGCAGCGCAGAGGCTGAAAATCCAGCACGGAACGCACCATAGCACTTGGTTTGGGGATTCCTGTTTCCTTAAGCCTAGAAGGCGTAGTGGTTCTTGGTCGTGGTCCCGCCTCCCAGCGTGAAGGCCCAGCTGTTCCTCTCGGAATTCCTCCCTCTCTGCCGGCACTGTAGGGAGTCAGTGGGTCCGAGCGCCCGGGACCCGATGCTCGGCTCTCAAAATAGTCGCTGAGAGACGCCCAGCCGAGCTCAGCCCCAGTTTTAAGCCGTCTTCAGGTAGAGTTTGTAGACGTTAAGACTGAGGCGGTCAGGGCGTTGTCCTAGGAAACGCAGTTTAAGGGAAGATGTGTTAGTTTCTCGGAGCATCTCTTTGCCCCGCCCTGCGCTCGCTGCCTGGGCGCGGGGCGAGTTCCCAGTGGGCGGGGAACGGAGACCGCTCTTCCCGGAGCCCGGCGGTTTTCCTCGCCTCTGCACCCCTAGGCGGCGCTGCGCTCCTCCGCTCCCGCAGGTCCGCTTTCCCAGACGGCTGCCTCGCTCTCCGCCGGCCGATCCCGGGCAATTACGGCATTCGGAAGGCGAACGTCTGCTGTCTCTGCACCTCCAGCGGGCAGCGGCGGCCGACCGGCCCTCGGCTTTTTCCTTTTACCACAGCTTGCACTCTCCGGAGTCCGGAGCATGGTCCCGGGTCACCACTGGTGGAGCGAGAATGCCGAGAGGGAGGGGGATGGTGCGCTGGAGGGTGGCGGTGCTATGTTTGTGGGTTTCCTGCGGCTCTGTAGCGGGGCAGCTCGAATACTCAGTGTCGGAGGAGACCGAACGGGGCGTAGTCGTAGGCAATGTTGCCCAGGACTTGAGGCTGTCAGCGACCTCTGTCCTTGCGGAACTTTCGCTTCCTTTCCAGCCGCGGCGAGACACTTCGGGGTTGATCTGGCCAGCGGAAGCTTGGTGGTCCGAGAGCCGGCGGACCGCGAACGGCTGTGCGGGGCCAAAGCTGCCTGCGTCCTGATCTATGAGCTTGTGCTCGAGGACCCGCTAAAGCTGCACAAGGTCCATGTTCACGTTCTGGACATCAGCGACAACTCGCCTCACTTCCCTGCCGGCGACGTGCAATTCCATATTCCTGAGTTCCTTATGCCGGGAGCCCGCTTTACTCTCCCTAATGCCGAAGATGCCGACGAGGGAAGCAACGGGTTGCTAAGCTACAGCCTGAGCCCCAGCCGGCACTTTCGCCTGGACATGGGTTTGCGGGTCGACGGCAGCGAATTCCCAGAGCTGGTGTTGGAGAAAGCGTTGGATCGGGAGCAGCGTGCCACCCACCTGCTAGTGCTCACCGCTCGTGACGGCGGGCTGCCTGCGCGCTCCCGTGAGGTACAAGTCACCATCGTCGTGGTGGACACAAACGACAATGCACCTGTATTTGAGCGCTCAGTATACCGCACCAAAGTGCCAGAGACTGCACCCAAAGGGACTGTGTTATTCCGAGTGCAAGCCTCGGACCCGGATGAAGGCTCCAATGGGGAAATCCGGTACTCCTTAAGCAATAGCACCCAAGCCAAACTGCGACACCACTTCCACGTGCACCCTAGAAATGGGGAAGTGCGGGTCACTGCTTCGATAGGTCCTCCTGAAACGCTGTTGGAGGCATACATTGAGGCAAGGGATGAAGGTGCCTTCAGTCTAGCCAGCACCGCTAAACTGCTGGTGGAGGTGACTGACGTGAACGATCATGCCCCTGAGGTGAACCTTCTCACTCTCTCCAGTCCCATTTCTGAGGACGCCGCCACTGGCACAGTGATTGCTCTCAGCATAAGGGATAAAGACCTTGGTCCCAATGGTAAAGTCACCTGTAGCATGTACAGTGGAGGCCCCTTTAAGTTGAAGGCTTCCTTTGGCAACTACTACAGCTTGCTGACTGATGGGCCGCTGGACCGGGAGCAAGTCAATGAATACCAGGTTCTGATCACTGCCTCGGATGGTGGCTCACCTCACTTAGCACTCGCAGGACACTGACTGGTCAGTTGCTGATGTGAATGACAACACACCAAGCTTTCCTAAATCAGAACAGGAACTTTTTGTGGCTGAAAACAATGCCCCTGGGGCCTCCCTAGGACATGTATTTGCCCAGAACCCAGATCTGGGGAAGAATGGCCTTGTCTTCTATGAGCTGTTGGATATTATCTCTGAAGGGCAGGCAGCCTCTAGCTTGGTGGCAGTAGATTCATCCAGTGGGGCTATCACTGCCAAAATTTCCTTTGACTTTGAGCAGCTCAGGGGATTTCACTTCCAAGTGGAAGCCTGGGATGGTGGCTTTCCTCCCAGAAGTGCAACAGTGACTGTGATCTTGTTTGTGGTAGATGGGAAGGACAATGCTCCAGTCATCTTGTTTCCCTTGCCCAAAAATGGCTCTGCCCAGTGGAAATCGTGCCGCGCTCTGCCAGAACAGGACACTTGATCACAAAAGTGGTAGCAGAAGATGCAGACAGTGGCTCCAATGCTTGGCTTTCCTACTGCATCTTTCAGGCTTCTGACTCTAGCCTTTTCAGAATTGCAGCCAACGTGGGAGAGCTCCGTACTGCTCCTTTAGTTCTTCCCACTGATGCAGTTAAACAGAAGGTAGTGGTGGTGGTTCAGGACCATGGAGACCCATCACTTTCCACCTCTGTCACATTGGGTGTGCTGTTGAGCAGCTCTGCCCCTCAGGTCCTTCCAGACTTTGAAGATGGCTGGGAAACAGGAGGGCACCTTTCTGCCCAGAACCTGTATTTAACAATTGCCCTGGCCTGTATTTCCTTTTTATTTCTGGGGTGTTTACTTTTCTTTGTGTGTAGCAAGTTGAGCCAGAGTACAGGTTGTTGCACTCAGAGCTGCTGTCACTCTCCAGAGGAGCTGAGGTATGGAAGCAAGGTGGCTTCGAATCCTTGGATGTCATCAGCCACAACAGATGTCACTACAGTCGAAAGACTTTCTCATACTTATCTCTATTGGACCTCCCTGGGACTTGGTTATGATAATAACAGTTTGCTGTTGCATGGGGAATACACTGCTGCTGACCTGAGAAATCTGGTCTCTGGAGTAGAACTGAAAGTGCCAATATCCTGTATCCAGATTCGGAATAGGAAAGGGGATCATGTCAATGCCATGGTAAGAATATTTTATGGAATTTGATTCCCTTGACCAGGAGATGGTCACTAGGTGTTTCTAAAATGTTTCTTATATGAGTCTTTGGCAGCATGTAATCCATTGAATTGAACACTCCTGCTCAGCATCCCCTTTATTAAGGATTCTGGGAAGATCCAGGTGTTAAAAGAGATCATTTTTGGCCTCAAGGAGGTTACAGTTTATTTTTGAAAAACCAAGGTAAGAAATTCAAACCTATTAAAGAACAATTAAAGTAATACAGTATAAAGTTCTAAAATTGAAAAGAATAAACCACCAAAGTTTCTGGAACAGGTAATAAACAACNGGTGTTAAAAGAGATCATTTTTGGCCTCAAGGAGGTTACAGTTTATTTTTGAAAAACCAAGGTAAGAAATTCAAACCTATTAAAGAACAATTAAAGTAATACAGTATAAAGTTCTAAAATTGAAAAGAATAAACCACCAAAGTTTCTGGAACAGGTAATAAACAACCTGGGATGTCTTTGAATAATTCCTTTTATGAATTTCTTTAAGGAATTACTTGAAACAAATATCATTTCATTAGAAAACATATTTTGAGCAACAGATATGTTTAAGGCATTCTGATACCTAAGTTGAGAATGAAAATTATAGAAGAGTCTTTGCATAATACAAACTTAATACCATGGATGATATTTACTCAAACCATAACAAATACATGATTTAAACATGATGATAACCTAAGGCATGTAAAAATAAATTGTAACAGATGTTTAAAGAAGGAAGAGAGAGAACATCTAGACAGGGAAGAGGGAATCAGAGAGGGTTTTGTGGTAGAGAAGGCAGTGAATTGGATTGTGAATGCTATATCATTTAATAAAATGCAGCATATTTCCTAGGCTATATTTTACAATGATTACCATTTTGACAAAGTAGTCCTTTTTGATAATGATATTCCAAAACATAGATAATAGTTCCACACAGTATTTGTAAATGTATAGAAATAATAAGCATGTCTCAGAACACTTATTTGTACTGACAGAAAGATGATACAGTTGGGTATAGGACTTGACAATCTTTTATTATGTGTTCTTATTGATGCATTTCACAAAGAAGACAGATGTGTAATTGCCATGTCAGAAACATTTGTGTGTTCAAGGTGCACTTCCCATTCAAAGTCCATTCAACTTGGATTTAATTTTCTTATTATGTTAGAAGCCAGTAAACTTTGAAATAAGTAAATACCATGTTAAGATGTAATGTCCCTATGAAGGCTTCCCTAGTAGCTCAGTCAGTAAAGAGTCTGCCTGCAATGCAGGAGACCCGGCTTCAGTTCCTGGGTCAGGAAGATCCTTTGGAGAAGGAAATGGCAACCCACTACAGTATTCTTGCCTGGAGAGTCCCATAGACAGAGGAGGCTGGCAGGTAGTCTGTGGGACTTGACAGTCTATGGGTCTGCAACAGTCGGACATGNTTGGGTCAGGAAGATCCTTTGGAGAAGGAAATGGCAACCCACTACAGTATTCTTGCCTGGAGAGTCCCATAGACAGAGGAGGCTGGCAGGTAGTCTGTGGGACTTGACAGTCTATGGGTCTGCAACAGTCGGACATGACTAAGCACATGCAGCAGCAGCAGCAGCACCTAAGAAAGATTAAATTATTCAAATACTTCAGATCATCTATAGTGGCCCTTGGTATTTCAAAACTTTCTAAGTGAAGTGGGAGCAATGGATTAGCAATTTTCCAGTATTACTTTCTGACTTCTCATAGAGATCATGGATACAAGGGAGGAAGGTATGCAGAAGTTAGGGAAGGGGAACATTTTACCATACCATTTCAGATAATAAGGGGGAAATTTTGTTATAAGTTACTCTACTTCAAATAATGATGTTAACTGCAAATAAAACAGATTTGCATCTTTATAATTTTGCATATTTAATATTTACAGCATGATACAATGGAATCCAGTATATACTATATGATTAGTCAATACTTGTTGATGAATAAATGATTCAATTTGTGAATCTATGAATTGAGTGGTAGAGAAAAATTTACTTTTTTACTTTATGTTTATATATAGCTAGCAGTTTAAAGGCCCTTTTCAAATACATTATTTCAATAACTATTTTCTTCCTTATGAAATATAATCATGAAACAACACAATAGGGATTTTCTGCTCTAGAGCTAGCATGAACAACATCAATGCTGTGTTCTAGGGCTAAATACCAGTCCAGTTTCTGTAGATGACAAAGTGATTAGCAGGAATGAACATAATTACATTGTGAAATTTGCATGAATGAAAATTAAAGTGCAGCTAATTTTAAGGGAGAAAATTGGTGCACAGAATATTAGTATTTCAGGTATCAGAACACAATGTATAAACTCTCCTTCTATTAAGAGAATTCACCATTTCTTTCTTTTTTTCATTGCTTTCTGTAACAAGGAGAGATAAGAATACCAATGATGTCTATGAAGTTTGAGAATTAGGAATTGTTTGAGAGAAAAATTTTGACTAGACTGCAAAGGAAACATAAGTAAGCATTAGGAAGATCAATGGATCTGAGAGTTAGAAGGAAAATTATCCACTTAGAAGGAAAGAATATAACTAATAACAGAGGAATATGTCCCCTGCCACAGAATGTTTAAACTTATGTGAGTGATAAAGTAACAGAGATATATACTGTTTAGACATGGAGGACTGTTGTGCCATATCATCCATCCAGTTGAGCAGTCTTCCCATCATCATTGATATTTTGCTTTATCGGTGGTTCATTGTTAATTTTTATGGGCTGGATATTTCCTTACATATAAAGAAAGTTTGTTGTATAAAAACATGGACAAAAATAACTTCTATGAAGCTGGAGTATTTGTAATTCAACACAGGCATTTATCACTTACTTTTTACTCGAAGTACATATTGATCCAGTCTTTTGATGCTTTAGAAAAGAATGCTTGTCATGGTGTTCATTGAATGCCTTAAGAACAACTACAGAATTCTAGAAATAAGGTATTTGTTGCTTCAGTTTTAGAAATGATCTATCTTTTGAAAAGCCTGCAATTTCATAATTTTAACTGTGTCTGAATCACACAGAATCATGTTGATGCATATGTACTTATATTTTGTTCTACTCTAAGCTCTTCTCTCTTATTTTAGAGTACATTAGTATAGTTTACAATACTAAAAAAAACAGCTTATGAAATTCGGGAAAAAAAAAGAAATTCAGGAAAACATTTTATCTGTATCTCTCCTTTGATAATATTTAACAGATATAAACAAAATTGACCTACTGTGCAACAGCTAAGCAATATGAGTCTCATGTCAATTTTTTTGTTAAGATTCTTGATAATTTAATTTTTTACATGATATCTGTGATATATCTACTTTCTATTAAAAACTACATTGGCAGTTTTTTAAAGATAGTAAATATTAGTGTCCCAAAAATGTACAACAGCATAAACTGAACTTATTAAAATTTTCACATGAAAATTATATTTTTAACATACCAGTCTACATCAAACTAAACCAAATTAAAGCAACTTCTCTTTTGCCAGGATCTATGGGGCATAAGATATTTCCCCTTTGCAGTGTCATTTGTTAACAGGATGGTAGCCTGTTATTGGCTTTCTGGGTGTTTTTATTTGCTAACGTATATTCCCCAAGTAGACTTGCCCATAGATTAACTGGATATTTCCTTATATCTATTTTGACTTTGAAGCTGATAACCACACTTTGAAAAACTTTAGAGTGCAGAATCTAAGGAAGCATGCAGGCTATATGAAATATGTTCAGATTCAAATATATGGAGACAGCACAATAGTATTCTTTGTATAATATGGAAACCTCAAACTAGTGAAAAAGAGAGAAGAGCATCATAACTTGAATAGAAAAGAGAAAAGCAATGCTTTGGGGAGATGTGTGAGTGGGAAAGTTTTGACAGCATGTATGATAATGTTAATAACCTATTGATTTTCATTGTCTTCAATATTTACAGTAATATTTCAGAGTCTAAATACTCTTTAGCTGGGTTGGAATGAAAGTAGACTGAATTACTAAGAGGTTTTTATATTGCTCAAATGCATATAATGTGAATATCAGAAATAGCATTTGGCAGGATGTCAAATGAATATAGATCACCTTCTAGGATTCTGACTAAAGTATGGGAAGTGCAGAATTTATTGGTAAGGATTATTCTTTAAAACCAAAACTTAAAGGTGGTTACTCACTTTGTTCCCAATTTTAATTGATGAGAAGAGAATGGGTCAAGATATAAATAAGTTACATGTCTCTTTTATACTGCATTTATGAAAAATAATTGGCAATAATAAGGCAAGAATACTGGCGTGGGTTGCCATTTCCTTCTTCAGGAGATCTTCCTGACCCAGGGATTGAACCCGGGTCTCCCATATTGTAGGCAGACGCTTTACCATCTGAGCCACCAGGTAAGTCCCATGTGAAAAATAATTAGGATAAGAATTTCCTCCTCAATTTTTAAACACAGAAGGTCATTATGTATTCATCTGGGACTTGTCTTAGAATCTAGGGATGAATATGAGATCATGTAGTCTTCTGTGCTGCAGAGAAAGAGAAAAGCCTTTCTGTCCCAACTCAAATTGTTGGCTGTTCATAGAGCCATCTGATTGCCATGTACACATACACTGTTTTCATAACTGAACTCGATTGACATACCTCAAAAACGTACTCTCTGAATTCAGGTACATTATGCTTACTCTTTGGAATCTTTAAGCAAAGATTACAGCTGTTTTGTTTAGAATCAAAATTATGTTCTTACAAAATAAAAACAACCAATAGAGACATCTTAATAATGTATTCATCACTTGAGATTGGCATGTCATTTTCCTTTCTTTTAAGGATTTGCTATCAAGGTTATGCTGGCCTTACTAAACAAGTTAGAAGTGTTTTTCTTTTTTCATCTCCTTTTTGTCTAGTCTCTGGTCATGTTAAGATTGGTGATATATCTTTCTCAAATAATTCACAGAATTCACTAAGGATATTCTCTGTGCCTTAAGTTATCTTTGTGGGAAAGTTTTAAATCATGAAATCACATTTCTTTACTATAAAAGAAATATTAGTAATTTTATTCTTGTTTCATTTCTATAAATTCTCTTTTCCAGAAATACATTAATTTTAGCTAAATTTTCAAATATTTAAGCTAAAATATACACTAAATATGGCATAAAGTTTTTTTTTAATAATGTCCTCTGTAATCTTTTAACATTTACAGGATCTGTAGTGATATTCTTCTTTCCAATCCTAATGTTATTTTCAGCTCTCATTTTTCCTGGTTAGACTTGGCAGTCACTTATAATAGCCTTTTCAAGGACTAACTAAGTTTTGGGGATTCTCTTTCTTGTAATATTTGCTTTCTATTTCATTGACTTCTGCTCTTAACATTATTTACCTTCTCATATTTCTTTATATTCAGTTTGCTATTTGATTTCTAGCTTTTCGTTTTTCCGGTTTTGTTGTTTCTAATGTATGGATTTATGGATTTAAAGCCCCAAAATTTCCACTTAGTACTAGCTGATTCATGTAAATCTTATTTTTAAAATTTTATTTGAAGTATAACATACATAAAAGTTCATATATATTATCATACATAAAAGTTCATATATCATACATGTACAGCTTGCTGAATAATCAAAGCCAACACAATCATGTGATCACCACGGAGATAAGGAAGTAGAAGAGCATTACCAGCACCCCAAGCCCCCCTCAGCCTCCTCTATCATTGGTCTTCACTGGTGGCTCAGACAGTAAAGAATCCGCCTGCAATGCAGGAGACCTAGGTTTGATCCCTGGGTTGCGAAGATCCCGGGAGAAGGGAATTGCTACCCCCTCCAATATTCTTACCTAGAGAATTCCATAAACTGAGGAGCCTGGTGGTTTATAGTCCATGGGGGTTGCAAAGAGTTGCACATGACTGAACCACTAATACCTCATTACTCTCATCTGAAAATATCACTATTGTAATGAGTTTCAATGTCATAAAAATAGAATCATATAGTATTCTTATGGTTTTGTGTCTGGCTAATTTAATTCAGTATTATACATGTGACATTCATCTGGCCTGCTGTGTGTAGCAATAATACATCCATTAAACTGCTGTTTATCATGTTGTATGAGTATATCACAATTTATTTATCCATTTTTCTGTTGATGGACATTTTTTTCAAGTTTATTTTTGCTATTATAGACAATTCTGCTATGGACATTTTCCCTATGTCTTTTGGTGCACACGTTAGCATTTCTGTTAACAGTGTATCTAGCAGTAGAAATTGCTTGTTTATGTAGTATGAGTGTTCTCAACTTTAATAGATACTGCCAGCAGTTTCCCGAATTAGTTGTTCCAAGTTATTCTCCCACCAGCTTAAGAGTTTTAAGTTACTCTGCACAGTTACTCCACATTCTTGAATAATTAGTATTACTAGTATTACCAGCCTTTTACATTTTCATCATTATAGTGGTATGTACTCGTATCTCATTTTTAAAATTTAAACTCTAGATTTGAGCTAGGTTTTTTTTTTCATGTAGTAAGTGAATATGGAACAGTCTACAAGTCTACAATATTAAAGTGCGTAGACCATTTGTCCCTTCCTTCCACTATATACTTTTAAAGTCAGGTTTGTTGGTTGTTTGGGGAAGGCAATGGTAACCCACTTCTGTATTCTTGCCTGGGAAATCCCATGGATAGAGGAGTCTGGAAGACTACAATCCATGAGGTTGTAAAGAGTCAGACATGACTTAATGACTAAACAACAACAACAGCAATTGGTGGTTTGGGAAATGTTGGCTGTCTGAGTTATACAGATCTTCCAAATGTGGACACATTTTATTACACAATAAAAAATAATATTTATCATGGGGAAGGCAATGGCACCCCACCCCAGTACTCTTGCCTGGAAAATCCAATGGACGGAGTAGCCTGGTGGGCTGCAGTCCATGGGGTCGCTAACAGTCGAACAGACTGAGCGACTAAAAAAAAAAAAATAATAATAATAATAATATTTATCAATACCACCATTGCTCTCACCAGATGGTCTTTTATTATTGGGAAGCTACAGGCTCACCATGGTAGAGGAAAGTTTTCCAAAATTATAACTGTAACTCAAAATCTTAAATTTTAGTATTTGCAACAGATACTATCATTCATTTTCCTTGCAGTGAGGGATTCATTTCATTCATTTTTAAGAGAATGTCTGCTCTCTGGTGTTATAAATACCCAGATTCATTTTGTAAATTTCCTGTCTCGGACCTGGAATCAACCATTCCCCAAGGATCCTTCAGTTCTTTTTTGTGGGAGATATTATTCAGACATATAATCTGAGTGGTAGGTGTGCTCATTCCTACAGGACCGAGTCAACGTTTCTAGGTATTTTCAGTTACCGAACTAAGGGATATGCATTTTTTTAAAAGTCAAATCACAAATTCATACTAATCTTTCCAATTCAAGTCAAGAACTATAAGGTTTTTAGTTAATTTCATTACTCTTACATTTGTATCTCCTTCTCTTGCCATAAAAATCTTAGTGTTCATTTATATCAACATAATTACTAATTTATTACCACACACTACTCAAAGAACAGACTCAGAAAACAGGACCAGCACTACACCAACAATGTGTTTACAGTAACAGCTTAATGTTTTTGCCATTCTTTTCATTTGTAGGCTGCATTTACTAGGCTTGTACAAATTGTTGTTTAGTTGCTAAGTCGTGTCCAGCTCTTTTGCGACTCCATGGACTGTAACCTGCCAGGTTCCTCTGTCCATGAGATTTCCTAGGTAAGAATAGTGGAGTGGTTTGCCATTTCCTTCTCCAGGGGATCCTCCCTATCTAGGCATCAGACCCATGTCTCCTGCATTGGCAGGCAGATTCTTTACCACTGAGCCATCAAGGAAGCCCCTTGTATAAATCATCATGTTTTAAAGTATCTTGGAATAGTTCATCTCTGTGTAGTTAAGCCACAAACTACATAGAGTTAGATTCATTTGTTTGAAATTGCTTTCAAACTTAGGGCTTTTTAAGATTAAGTATTTTTGAACCACCTTTGTCCAATTCCCCCTCTTCCCTACCCCTACCTCTGGTAATCACAAATCTGATCTCTTTTTCTATGAGTTTGTTTTTGAAGTATAATTAACCTACAGCACTGTTTTAATTCCTAGTGTACAACATAGTGACTTGATATTTCTATATGTTATGAAATGGTCGCCATAATAAGTCTAGTTACCATTTGTCCCCATACAAAGGTATTATATTATTACTGACTGTGTTTCCCACAGTGTACGTTTTTTACCTGTGACTCATTTATTCTGTATAGCTGAAAGTTTGTACCTCTTAATTTCCCTTAATTTACCTAGTTTACTCATCTCCCACCCTCCTCCCTTCTGGCAACCACTTGTTTCTTCTCTATATCTGTGATTTTGATTCTATTTTGTTTATTCACTGTTTTTTTGTATTTATTTTTCAAGTGTAAGTGGAATCATGCAGTTTTTGTTGTTGTCTGACATATTTCACTTAGCATAACAACCTCACAATCCACCCAGATTGTCACGAATGGCAAGATTTTATTCTTTTCTGTGACTAATATTCCATTATATATGTGTGTGTGTACACACACACACCACATCTTCTTTATTCATTCATCTATTGGTGGATACTTAGGTTGCTTCCATATCTTGGATATTAATAGTGATTAATGCTGCAATGAAGATAGGGGGTCCATATATCTTTTCAAATCAGTGTTTTCATTTTCTTTAGAAAAGTATCAAGAAGTGGAATTGTTGGGTTATATGGTAGTTCTGTTTTTAATCTTTTGAGGAAACATCATACTGTCTTCCATTATGGTACACCAATTTACATTCCTATAACAGTGCATCCGGGTTCCATTTTCTTCACATGCTCGTGAATACTTCTTTCTTATTTGCTGTCTTTTTAATAATAGTCATTCTGACAAGTGTGAGGTGATATCTCAGTGTGGTTTTGATTTGCATTTCCCTGCTGATTAGTGATTTTGAGCGTCTTTTCTTGTATCTGTTGCCCGTCTTCAGGTCTTCTTTGGAAAAATACCTATTCAGTTCCTCTGCCCATTTTTAAATCAGGTCATTTTTTGGATATTGAGTTATATGTGTTCTTTATGTATTTTGGATATTAGTCACTTATTGGATATATCATTTGCAAATATTAATATCTTTTCCCATTCAGTAGGAGACTTTTTCATTTTGTCAGTAGATTCCTTTGCTGTGCAAAATGTTTTTAGTTTGGTGTCATCCCATTTGTTTATTTTTGCTTTATTTATTTCATCTAGATTGTCTATTTTATTTACATATAATTGTTCATAGTAGTCTCGTGATTCTTTGTATTTCTGTGATATCAGTTGTCACTTTTTTTTCACTTCTGATTTTATTTATTTGGCTCCTCTCTTTTTCTTGATGTTTCTGGCTAAACGTTTATCAATTTTGTTTATCTTTTCAAAGAACTAGCTCTTAGTTTCATTCATCTTTCCTATTTTTCTAGACTCTATTCTATTTATTTCTTCTCTGATCTTTATGACTTCTTTCCTTCTGCTAACTTTGGGTTTTGTTTGTTATTCTGTTATTCTTTTATAGTTCCTTTCATTGTAAGGTTAGGTTGTATTCAAAATTTTTCTTGTTTTCTGATGTAGGCTTGTATCTCTGTAAAGTTTCCTTTTAGAACTGCTTTTGCTGTGTCCCATAGATTTTTAGATCACTGTTTCTGTTTTTATTTGTCTTCAGATATTGGTTGATTTAATAGTAACAAACCAATCTTGCATTCTTAGCATAAATGTAGTTTTGTTGTGATGTATTATTCTTTTTATATCACTAGATTTAGTTTCTTAACATTTTGCTTAGAATTTTAAAAAGAAATTGACTTGTAATCTTTCATTCTTATAAAGTTTTTGTCAGGTTTTAGTATCAAAACTATGCTGGTCTCATATAGTAAATTGAGAAGTATTGCCTTTTTTCCAGTTCTTTGGAAAGTTTGTATATGTAAATCAGTGGTTTCTTTCCCTCCTGTAAACATTTGGAAGAATTCAGAATGAGGCCTTTTTGGACTAGGATTCTCTGCATTAAAGTTTTTAATTATAAATAAATATCTGTTATAGATATGAAACTATACAGATCTTCTGTTTCTAGTTATAACAATTGCTTCATTGTGTTTTTCAATAATTTTGTGCGTTCAAATAAATGTGAAAATATATTTATAGAGTGTGGGCTTAAAGTTGTTTCATAATATTTCTTCTTATTATTTTGAAATCATAGGAACCATATGTTTCTTTTTGTATTGCTAGTGTGGTATTTTTTATTTCTGTTTTTTTTTTTTTGGATAAGCTTTGCCGTAGATGTGTTGGTTTTATTAGGATTTTCAGTGAGCCATCTTTTGACTGTCAGAAATAAAAAGAAAACATTACCTTTAAATGAGCGCTAGGAAGATGGACAACTGAAGTCTCAAGGAAAAAATAAAAGCCAGAAAACAATGAAATGACATCTTCAAAGGATTTAAGAAAACCTGAAAAACCTAGAATTTTATACCCAGCAAAAATATCCTTAAAAAGCAAAACCAATACAATATTGTAAAGTAATTAACCTCCAATTAAAATAAATAAATTTATATTTAAAAAGAAGTAAATAAAAATATTTTCAAATGAAACAAAGTTGAGGAAATGCATTCCAATCAGATCTGGACTGAGGGAAATAGTAAGTGATTTCTTTATGGAAAGTTTTCCCAATTAGAAGCTCAGAAATATAGGAAGGAAGGTAGGGGAAAAAGAGGGAAGAAGAGGAAGTAAGTATTTACTGACTAAAACAATAATAATGCACAGTAGAATTTAAAATATAAGAAGAACTAAAATATATGGGGACAACAACAAAAATATGGAAAGAGGTAAATGGAATTAAAAGGATTTAAGGCCATTACATTGTCCTGAAAGCAGTGAAAGTAAAAATTATATTAGACTTTAATAAGTCCAGGATGAATGTTGTATTTTCTAAGAAAATCCATTTAAGATAGTAAAGGAAAGTAGCCAATAAGTTAGTAGCAGAGAGAAAATGGATAAAAATATACTTAATTAGTCCAAACAAAGGCTAGAAGTAGGGGGAAGGCAAATTAGATAAGATAAATACAAGTAGAGATTAAAATCCAGGTATATCAGTAGTTACATTAAATGTAGATAGACTAAACACTCCAATTAAAAAAATGGTCATACTGGTTAGAAATTATACTCCCATATGTTAATTATCAGAGACACACTTTTACAAAAAGGATAAAAAAAGTGGGAATTAAAAGAATGGAAAGAGACATACCGTGTAAACACTTATCAAAAGGAAACTGTATAGCTAACTCTACAGGTATCACTTATAGTGGACCTGAAGGCAAGAAGCCTTATAGATATAAATAGGGGCATTCAGTTCAGTTCAGTCACTCAGTCGTGTCCGACTCTTTGCAACCACATGAATTGCAGCATGCCAGGCCTCCCTGTCCATCACCAACTCCCGGAGTTCACTCAGACTGACGTCCATCGAGTCAGTGATGCCATCCAGCCATCTCATCCTCTGTTGTCCCCTTCTCCTCCTGGCCCCAATCCCTCCCAGCATCAGAGTCTTTTCCAATGAGTCAACTCTTCGCATGAGGTGGCCAAAGTACTGGAGTTTCAGCTTTAGCATCATTCCTTCCAAAGAAATCCTAGGGCTGATCTCCTTCAGAATGGACTGGTTGGATCTCCTTGCAGTCCAAGGGGCTCTCAAGAGTCTTCTCCAACACCACAGTTCAAAAGCATCAATTCTTTGGTGCTCAGCTTTCTTCACAGTCCAACTCTCACATCCATACATGACCACAGGAAAAATGATAGCCTTGACTAGGCAGACCTTAGTCGGCAAAGTAAAGTCTCTGCTTATGAATATGCTATCTAGGTTGGTCATAACTTTTCTTCCAAGGAGTAAGCGTTTTTTAATTTCATGGCTGCAGTCACCATCTGCAGTGATTTTGGAGCCCCCCCAAAATAAAGTCTGACACTGTTTCCACTGTTTCCCCATCTATTTCCCATGAAGTGATGGGGCATTATGTAATAATAAAAGGGTTAGTCCATTAGGAAGATAAAACAATCATAAAATTTAATGTGTTGATAACATCATGTTTAAGTACCNTGAAGCCTGGCTTGGAGAATTTTGAGCATTACTTTACTAGTGTGTGAGATGAGTGCAATTGTGCGGTAGTTTGAGTATTCTTTGGCATTGCCTTTCTTTGGAACTGGAATGAAAACTGACCTTTTCCAGTCCTGTGGCCACTGCTGAGTTTTCCAAATTTGCTGGCATATTGAGTGCAGCACTTTCACAGCATCATCTTTCAGGATTTGAAACAGCTCAACGGGAATTCCATCACCTCCACTAGCTTTGTTCACAGTGATGCTTTCTAAGGCCCACTTGACTTCACATTCCAAGATGTCTGGCTCTAGATTAGTGATCACCTCCTCATGAGTATCTGGGTCCTGAAGATCTTTTCTGTACAGTTCTTCTGTGTATTCTTGCCACCTCTTCTTAATATCTTCTGCTTCTGTTAGGTTCATACCATTTCTGTCCTTTATTAACTATAAGCCTAGTGTAGTACCTATAGAACTTACTCATTTTTTAAGATTAATTTTTATTGGATTATAGCTACTTTACAATGTGTTCATATCTTCTGTATAGCACGGTGAATCAATTATGCATATACATATATTGTTGTTATTTAGTCTCTAAGTTGTATCTGACTCTTGCAATCCCATGTACTCTAGCCCACCAGGCTCCTCTGTCCATGGGATTTCCCAGACAAGAATACTGGAGTGGGTTGCCATTTCCTTGTCCAGGGGATCTTCCCAACCCAGGGATTGAATGTATGTCTCTTTCACTGGCAGGTGAATTCTTTGCCACAGAGCTACCAGGAAAGCACAGATACACATATACCCATTTTTGTAGATTTCCTTCCCATTTAGGTCACCACAGAGCATTACATAGAATTTCCTGTGCTATACAGCAGGCTCTCATTAATTATTTATTTTATACATAGTAGTGTATATATGTCAGTCCCAATCTCCTAATTCTTTCCACACCCCCACCTTGGTATCCATAAATTTGTTCTCTACATCCATGTCTCTGTTTCTGCTTTGCAAATAAGTTCATCTGTACCATTTTTCTAGATTTCACATACAAGCAATATTATAGAATATTTGTTTTTCTGATTCACTCTATGTGACAGTCTCTAAGTCCATCAATGTTTCTACAAATGGCACAATTTCGTTCCTTTTTATGGCTGATCAATATTCCATTGTATATATTTACCACATCTTTATCCATCCCTTTGTTGATGGACATTTAGGTTGCTTCTGTGTCCTAGCTATTGCTGAAATGAACATTGGGATTACATGCATCTTTTTGAATTATGGTTTTCTCCAGGTATATGCCCAGGAATAGGATTTCTGGGTCATATGGTAGTTCTGTTTTTAGCTTTTTGAGGAACTTCTGTAATATTCTCCATAATGGCTCTACCAATTTACATTCCCACCAACAATGTAGGAGGGTTACCTTTTCTACACATCCTCTCCATCATTTATTGTTCTGTGCATTTTTTGATGATGGCCATTCTGGCTCAGCTGGTAAAGAACCTGCCTGCCAATGCAAGATATATAGGTTCAGTCCCTTGGTCAGGAAGTTTACCTGTAGAAGGAAATGGCAACCTGCTCCAGTATTCTTCCCTGGAAAATTCCAGGTACAGAGGAGGCTGGTGGGCTACAGTCCATTGGGTCACAAAGAGTCATAATGACTGAGCATGCACACACATGCACAGGCACACATTCTGACCAATGACTATCTCATTCTAATCTTGATTTGCACTTCTCTAATAATGAGCTATATTGAGCATCTTTTCATGTGTTTGTTAACCATCTGTATGTCTTTTTGGAGAAATGTCTATTTAGGCTTTTCCCACAATTTTTGATTGGATTATTTTATTTTTTTATATTAAGCTGTTTGTATATTTTGGAGATTAATCCCTTGTCAGTTGCTTCATTTGCAAATATATTTTCCTATTCTGAGGACTGTCTTTTTGTTTATGATTTCCTTCGCTGTGCAAAGTAGTAAAAGTGAAAGTCACTCAGTCATGTCAAACTCTTTGTGACTCCCATGAACTATACAGTCTATGGAATTCTCCAGGCCAGAATACCAGAGTGGATAGCTGTTCCCTTCTCCAGGGTCTCTTCCAACCCAGGGATAGAATCCATGTCTCCCACATTGCAGAAGGATTCTTTCGTGGCTCAATTGGTAAAGAATCTGCCTGCAATGAAAGAGACTTCCTTCAGCACAGGAGCTCTGGGTTCCATCCCTGGGTCTGGAAGATACTCTGGAGAAGGAAATGGTAACCCACTCCAATATTCTTCCCCAGAAAATCCCATGGACAGAGGAGCCTGGTGGTCTAGAGTCCATGGGGTCAAAAGAGTCTGATACGACTTAGTGATTAAAATACAACCACCACTATCATAGTAACATTATTAAGTTTTAGGGCTTCCCTGGTGGCTCAGGTGGTAAAGCATCTGCCTGCAATGCAAGAGACCTGGGATCGATCTCTGGTTTGGGAAGATTCCCTAGAGAAGGGAAAGGCTATCCACTCCAGTATTCCTGCCTGGAGAATTCCAAGGACAGAGGAACCTGGCAGACAACAGTCCATGGGGTCTCAAAGAGTTGGACACAGCTGAGCAACTTTCACACACTCACTCACTTAATATAATTTTGGGCTTCCCTGTTGCTCAGCTGGTAAAGAATCCACCTGCAATGTGGGAGACCTGGGTTTGATCCCTGGGTTGGAAGAGACCCTGGAGAAGGGAACAGCTACCCACTCCGGTATTCTGGCCTGGAAAATTCCATAGAGTGCATAGTCCATGGGGTCACAAAGAGTCAGACATGACTGAATGACTTTCACTTTCACTTGCTGTGCAAAAGGTTTTAAGTTTAATTCAGTCCCATTTGATTATTTTTCATTTTCATTAATCAAGGAGGTGGGTCAAACTAGATTTATCTCAATGAGCGTTCTGCCTATGTTTTCCTCTAAGAGTCCAGCCTTACATTTTGGTCTTTGATCCATTTTGAGTTAATTTTTGTGTATGGTGTTAGGGAGTATTCTAATTTTATTATTTTACATATAGCTGCCCAATTTTTCCAGGAACACTTATTGAAGAGGCTGTCTTTTCTCCATTGTACATCACTGCCTCCTTTGTCATAAATTAATGGACCATAGGTATGTGGGTTTATCTCTGGGCTTTCTATCCTGTTCCATTGATTTATCTTTCTGTTTTGGCACAACACTGTATTAAATCCATCTTATTTGGAGTTTAACTAATTAACAATGTTATGATAGTTTAAGGTGGACAGCAAAGGGACTCAGCCATATGTACATGTATACATTCTCTCCCAAAACTCTTGTTCCATCGAGGCTAACACTGTATCTTGATTTAGGTAATGAATGTTAAAGAGTAAGGAAAACTGCAAACTCTTCAATACAGAGGCAATAGCTTATATTCCATGGATTAGTTTACTATTCCTTTATTCATCCATATTCACTATTACTTTTCCTCTGCATCCCTTCCTAAACTTCCACACTCAACTTTTTAAACCCCACTCAATAATTTAGTTGTCAAGATTGCTGCCAAATTGTGATTTTATTGATTTTTTGCTTAATATTCATTTATTTGACAAAGACTTATGTAGCAAATGTGTGTGCAAAATATAGCACTAGGTCCTGGAGATAGAACATTAAACAAAACTAGGTAACATTCTTTACTCACTTAGAGCTGACCCTCTATTTAGGCATAAGAAAGTGAAAGAAAGAAGTCCATTTAGGTATAAATTTATTAGTTAACATTTTTAAATGCTTAATGAAATATATATTATCAAATGTAGGCATTCATAGACATTCTTTCTCCCAATACAGGCAAAGATTTTAAAATGCATCACTTGTTTTGTAAGTAGAGTATTAAGAAAAAAAGCACTTAGAATGGAATAAGAAACACAATCTCTGAGCTCATAAGGAATTGTGTACCACTCCAGTAAATTATATATTGGTGACACACTGACTGTGCAGAGCTGCACATACTATGGGGGAGAAAGATTAAGAGACTAAGCGGTTTTACATAGAATGACATGACCATAAAGAAAATTCTATAGATTCAGAAACACAGGATCATCCTAGGAATTTATGGATGCTAAAGATTATGGGAAGGTAATAAGAGTCTAATTAGAGTTGTTCTGGACAGAATTTCTGTCCTTTATAGAGCCCATCTTTGCATGAAATGTTCCCTTGGTATCTCTAATTTTCTTGAAGATTACAACTGATATTTCACAAATTTTTGCTTAAAGATTATTTTTATTATAAAATGAGTCATTCTGAGAGTTGACTTGGCCTTCAAATACTCTACCGGCTGGAAAATGTCTGAAGACTCCCCTGTTTTACATAAGCCAAGCAGCCATAGCAATAAAGGCAAAGGCTCTTTAATGTGGTATATTATTGTGGACTCTAGAGATTCTAAAATAGCCTCCTTATTCCTTTTGGGGGAAAGGTTTGTTTTTCTTCCACGGTTATGCCGCTCTTTTGCCAGTGACTCATTTGTCCATTTAATCTCTCATGAAACAACACACACACACAAAATCCACCGTGGATAGTATTGGGTTGGCCAAAAATTTCATTTGGGTTTTTCTGTCAGATGGTAAAGAAAAAATCAGATGAGCTTTGTGGCCCATCCAGTATTTCTTCAATCACCATGAGTACTAGTACCAAACATGCAAACATAGGTAAAAAGCAGACTGGGACATTAATCTGTATTAACAGTAGTGTGTTACCGCATACAGGATCTGGCTCCCTGTACGTAAGTAAGTGAGTGTTAGTCGCTCAGTTGTGCCCGACTCTTTGCGACCCCACGGACTGCAGCCCACCAGGCTCCTCTGTCCATGAGATTTTCCAGGCAAGGATCCTGGAGTGGGTCTCCATTTCTTTCTCTAGGGAATCTTCCCGACCCAGGGATGGAACCCAGGTCTCTTGCACTGGAGACAGATTTTTTACCAACTGAGCTACAAGGGAAGCCCCGAAATTAAGTCGTAAGTTGTTATATGTAAGCCTCATGGTAAACCCAAAGCAAAAACCTATAGCAAATACACAAAAGAGGAAGAGAAAGGAATGTAAGCATACCACTGAAGAACACCATTAAATTACAAAGGAAGAGAGAAAGACGATAAAGTAACAGCAAAGAACTAACCAAAAGTAGCTAGAGAGCAATCCCCAAAATAGCAACAAGCACATAACCTATCAATAATTACTTTAATTGTAAATGGATTAAGTGCTCTAATCAAAAGACATAAAGTGGCCAAATGGATTAAAAAAAAAACCAAGACCCATATACTTGCTGCCTAAAAGAGATACACTTTAGACATAAACACACACACAGACTGAAAGACAAGATATGGAAAAAAACATTCCTTGTGAATGGAAATCAAAAGAAAGCTGGAGTAGCTATACTAATATCAGACAAAATAGACTTTAAAGACTATAATAAGAGAAAAAAGAAGGATATTACATATTGATAAAGTGGTCAATTCAACAAGACGACATAACATTTGTAAATAGGCACTAAATTTAGGAGTACCTAGATATGTAGAGTAAATATTAATAAACCTACAAGGAGAAATATACAGCAATACAATAATAGGATTTTTAATACCCCACTTCCATCAGTGAATAGAATATCCAGATAGAAAGTCAATAGGGAAACTTTGGAATCAAGCCACATGTTAGACCAGACGGACTTAGATATTTATGAGACATTCTCTCTCACAGCAGCAGAATATACATTCTTTTCAAGTATACAAGAACCATTCTCCAGCCAGTTCAACCACAGAACAAATCTTAATTAAATCTAAGAAGACTGAAACCATATCAACATCTTTTCTGACTGCAATGGTATGAAACTAGAAATTAATCACAAAAAAACTGGAATATTTGCAAATATGTGAAGATTAAATGGGGTNAGTTAAGAGTTATACAGTTAAGGAATGTATATTCCTAAAGGAACAACCGTTAACCCTACTGGATATAGGGTAAAAATTACATAAAAACACTGTGATGTGGGGACTTCCCTTGTGGTCCAGTGGTTAAGACTTCACACTGCCAGTGCAGAAGGCACAGGTTCTGGTTGGGGAAATAAGATTCCACATGCCATGCAGTGCGACCAAAAGATAAAAATAAACAAGTAAAAACAGTATGATGAAACAAGTCAGCTTAAGTGAAATAAATTCAAAGATGTAAACTGACTTTCTCAATGAGAATTTAGGTATAATTTATAGGAGTAATATGAAATAATTATGAGAACTTTTATAAGGAAAACAAAATATTGCTGTGAACATGATTCTGTGTTTCTTTACTGTATTATGAACTAAGAATTTTAAAGACCAATTAGAAGCGAATTGGCACTTTTACCATTGATTGTGAGTGTAAATTGGCACAGAAATTTTGGACACTATTTTTCCATGTCTGATTAAAATTTATATCTGCATACTTTTAACTAAGCACCTCTTGAAATAAACACATAAGCACTTACATACATGCACACACTTTCAGAAATATACCTAAATATTCAATCATATAGTAAAAATAAATTATGAAATATTCATAATGACTGAATATTATATAGCCATTACCAGGAGTAAAACAGAGTTATCTGGGGAATTCCCTGGCTGTCCAGTGGTTGAGACTCTGTGCTTTCACTGCCAAGGACCTGGGTTCAATCCGGGTCAGAGAACTGGGATTTCTCAGATAGCATCACAGGGCCAAAAAGCAAAACAAATAAACAAAACCCCCCAGAGTTATCTGTGGTGACATCAAAAATGTTAAGTAAAAATAAACAGTAGTATGTAGAATGTGGTTACACTTGGGTAATATATATAATGTACATATTTATGTATACATAAAAGTCTGGAGGAATATACAATTATCTATTAATGATGTACAGGAGAATGGGATTTGAAAGGACTTTCACTTTTTTGGCCTTTTCTGGTTGAATTGAGTTTTGTATAAGCAGCATGCATTTTTTAATGCTATTGAACCTAAATAAAATAAATAGACCAAGGAAAAAATAAAAATATTTCATGCAGGAAATATAAGCAAAATTTACATCTTTTTAAAACCTAAAATATATGGACATACTATATTCACTTATTCAAAAAGTGACTATATACACACATGTATGCATTGTATATGTATACACACATGTATATGTATGTGAATATGCATATACCTATACAATAAAAGCTTTTTACAGTAGTATAAACAAATATACTTTTACTTGCTAGTGATCCCCAGATGGTTTTCCTTAGTTGATTATAATATAATTTTAATATAATAAATAAATTAAAAGTGTATATGAGATAACAGGAAAGGGCATCAGAGGTTTACTGTTTAGTTCTTGTCACAAAGTAAATTTTCAATAAATGTTGAATGAATGAAAAGGTTCCCAATATCAGAAAAAAGAATTTTTCTTTTAATGAGTGAGATTGTTCAGCTCTGAATTATTTCTGCAAATAAGATTCTGACACACTAACATAAGGCAATTTTCTTGTTTACAAATTCTGAGCCTTAATAGTAAAATAGCACAGAGATAAAATAAATGGAAATACAGTGTAGTCACATATTACTCTAGGGTTAGGGTCCAAAGTGTATGTGTGTGGTGAATAACATGTTTAATTAGTAAAATCTTGCAAATCACATAAATCTTTCCAAGTATATTTTCCCTAGTTGTATTGGTACCACTTTTTTTTAAAATTTTTTGTGATACTTTTATTTTATTTATTATTATTATTTTATTTTATTTTTTACTTTACAATACTGTATTGGTTTTGCCATACATTGACATGAATCTGCCACGGGTGTACATGAGTTCCCAATCTTGAACCCCTCTCCCTCCACCCTCCCCATATCATCTCTCTGGGTCATCCCAGTGCACCAGCCCCAAGCATCCTGTATCCTGTATTGAACCTAGACTGGCGATTCACTTCTTACATGATAGTATACATGTTTCAATGCCATTCTCCCAAATCATCCCACCCTCTCCCTCTCCCACAGAATCCAAAAATCTGTTCTATACATCTGTGTCTCTTTTGCTATCTCGCATACAGGGTTATGGTACCACTTTAAAGAGAGATTCTCATGTATGCTAAAGTTTAAGGCAATGCCAAAGAATGCTCAAACTACCGCACAATTGCACTCATCTCTCATGCTAGTAAAGTAATGCTCAAAATTCTCCAAGCCAGGCTTCAGCAATATGTGAAC
>SJYX01016386.1:0-58384 GCA_006410675.1 Oreotragus oreotragus | reverse complement strand
TTTGATAAAGGTCAGGACTGCTGACCCCCACGTGACTCTGTATTCATCCCTATATGTAACAAAAGGTATATAAGAAAACCTGAAAAATAAAGAAATGGGTTCAGTTTCTGGAAAGACTGACTCCCCCATGTCGTTCTTTCTTACTCCTCGTTTTTCCGGCTGAATTCCCATCTGGAGCATGGATGCTATTCCATGTAAACCAAGTTATTCAGCCTCTTTTTCTCCACTAATATTTCCTACTACACTATCCATTTCTAATCTCTCTATCTGTAATTAATTATGTATTTTCCAAGGACGCCGTCCATCCCCACCTTCGAATTCCCTGGATCCACCGGGGCTGGACCCCGGCAGAGCTGCATGCTGGCTATCACAAGGTGGTTTTGTTCGTCTGACATGTGTGTGTCCCCAGGAGAAGTCGATGAATACTGAAATCTTTCCCTTCTGGTCTGGTTACACTTGGAAGCCACTGTGCAGTTAGGCTAGGCCACTCCAGAGCACAGGTCATCACCAAATCGTAAAGAAAAGGAGTGTTTTTTTTCCATAGTTTGTATTCTTCATTGATCACACATTCTTCTACTGCATCGTCAAAGGCTGCTTCCTTGTCGACCATGGAGGGTAGGCAAGCTGGTGGGGATCCTGTGATTTTAAGATCTTTGAGACCACTAGATCAGAGATGCTAAGTAAATAGAACCAGTACTAGATTTTCCTTCTCAGTACTAGATTTTTCTCCTCAATTCCATCAGTCAAGAATGCAAAAAGAGAATGCAGAAACTTGGGGTTTTGCTCTTTTCACTCATCCCTCCTTTCTCCTCAGGTTATTTTGATAATTTTATGAGACTTCTATCCCTATGCTGTGCCCTCTTTTTTTCTGGCTAATAATCACTGAAAATGCATAAAGTGGAAATTTTACATGCTTTATCTCAATAAATGCCTAGCAGAAACTGTTGGTAGTAAGTACTGTTTTCCCCTATTTTACTAAGCTGAGCTCTACAGAGAGAGAGGGAGAGAGAGCGAGAGAGCGTGAAAACCTTTCCCAAGGACACATAATAAACAGTAGAGCCAGATCTTGAATCTTAAGAGTCTGGTTTTACATTAAGCAGGATTATTATAAGAGGACCCTCCCTAGGTGTATGACCTAAGCATATGATGTGATTAAAAACCTTCAAGTGGAGTTGGGTCTATAATTGCTAAAGGAATTTTAGGTAGTAATCTTACTACCTAAAAGATGCATTGTAAAAAGTTCTGAGAATACCACAAAAATGAAGAATCTATAAGTCTCTTGTAACTCAGAGGTTTCTAACTTTGATAAAAGTTTTAGATAACAGTAATTGCTCATCAAAATACCTGAAAGATCTTTTCATATCACAGGATACATCTTAACTTGGCTAATTTAGAGAATTTATATTTTACCCACCTTATAATGTACACGTAACTGCTGAAGAATTTATGTAACAATATCCATCACAACAAATACACNTGTGGCAATCACATGGACTCTAGCCCCCCAAGTTCTTCTGTCCATGGAATTCCAGAAAACTGGAATGAGTTGACATTTCCTTCTCCAAGGGCTCTTCCTGACCTGGGCATCAAACCCAGGTCTCCTGCATTGCCGGAGGATTCTTTATCATTTGAGCTACCAGAGAAGGCCACTTAATAGCAGGTAGGAAACAAATAGGAACAAATCTATGTAAGAGTCAACTGTGTAATTACTCAAGAGAAGGCCAGTGCTCCATGATCTCAAAGTTACAGTTCTTAGATTTGACTCTTAATTTTGATTCTCTTTCTCCTCTCTTACTAGGTGGAAACTAAGAAGAATCTGAAAAGCAGAGTTAATATGATACCCACAGCAGTGGGGTGAAAGTGTGTAAGAGTCCCACAGGTGTGTATAGCAACAGAGAGAAGGCTGGCTTGTTCAGCAGATCAGGTGACTTTGCTGGTAACCCAGCCTTCTAGGATTATTCCCTAACTCAAGTTCAAGAAGAGGTCAGTCAGATGACATTTAGATGAATGGAGGTTGTTAAGGAAAGACCTTTGATAATGACATCATAGAGAGGTATAGCTAGGTAGCCAACTAAAAAAGGCCTCCTGCTGTCTCTGAACGTTAGATGAATAGCTACTTTTGACAATTTTTTTTCCTCCAATTTTTAAAATTTATTTCTAAGTTAAACACAAGACACATTGACTTCATAGGAAATCCACTGAGAAGTGTTTCTGTGGGCTGAACACCTGTTCTCCCTAAATCCCCCTCAGCAGAGCATGCACATGTTAATTCCTTTCATTCTATGATCATTGCTGTCCCACCGCTATACCACAATCACCTAAACTGTGAGCGTGATATTCTGAATGGTCTTCGTTCTACCCTAATTTCATTAACTGCGAAAAATTTTCTCGGATAAGCTGTCACTTGAATTCTTTCACTCATATATTTATGAAATAAAATATCCAAAACTGCAAACATCTTCTGATTCAGAATCTTATTTACAAGCATATATCTCACACATGTACCTGTGCCAAACATAAATGTACATTTATTTCATTGTGGCATCATTTGTATTGAAGCACAAAGACTGAAAAAACCTGAAAGATCTACCAACACAAGACAGCTTATACAGTTTGTACAATATCCTTACAGATAATAGAAATAAAAACGTTTAAAATATGTATATGTAGGTCCCTCAACATGTACATCTTCTGTGAAATGAGTTTGTAAGCTGATACGTTTTAAGAAAAGCAAGATTTGGTATAGTATATGTGGAATGTTCTCATTCATATAAAAAGAGAAGTTAATCTATAACCATAAAGTGAAAGTGAAGTCCCTCAGTCGTGTCCAACTCTTTGCAACCCTGTTGACTATAGCNAACTGTCTCTTATACACATCTAGATGTGTATAAGAGACAGGTGCGATCCCATAGACGGCAGCCCACTAGGCTCCTCTGTCCCTGGGATTCTCCAGGTAAGAACACTGGAGTGGGTTGTCATTTCCTTCTCCAATGCATGAAAGAGAAAAGTGAAAGTGAAGTCACTCAGTCGTGTCTGACTCTTAGTGACTCCATGGACTGCAGCCCACCAGGCTCCTCCATCCATGGATTTTCCAGGCAAGAGTACTGGAGTGGGATGCCATTGCCTTTTCCGATATATATATATATATTCCAACTGAAGTCTGTAAAAGATAAAAAAATTATAGTTGTAAAAGGAATTGGATAGGAGCTCATATAAAATACTTGGAATTTTTGCTAGAGGCAGTAACATAATTCTTTTTTTTTTTTCATAATTCTTAATTAAGAGTACCTGTTTAGTGCTTGGTATTTCTAGCTCAAGAAAAAAGAGCATGGAAAAGAGCTTCCTGAAGATTCTGTTAAGTTTCTTCACCTTTTGGGTATCTTGTTTCTTCATCAGTACCAACCTGATCGGGGACTGGGCTCTTGTAAGCATTAAATGAAATAATATGTATAGAAACAATATGTAAACGTAGTGCTAAGGCATCAACATAGCAAGGAGGAACCAAAAAGCCAATAATTACTTGACACTCTGTATATATGAACAGATACTTTTGAGAATTCAGCCTTTTTAGGTGGAGGTGTATGTTTGTTTTCTCCAAGCAGCAAACACAATGGGTATAGAAAGAAAACACTGTGACCTTCATTTAGACCAAGCTTAGGTCAATCCTGGAAAACAGTTCCAATTCCAGGTACCTCACCAATATCTATATTTTTTTAAATTAAAAAAAAATGTGTACAAATCGATGACTGCTTTGGCTAAAATCCACTTGGGAACAAGGGTATTTTTTTAGTGCCAAATTACCGTCTTATTTTATTCTATGGCTAAAATCCCAAGAATTGAAGAGGAGAAACAGGGCCAAACAAGTTTTTCTATTAAAATAAAAGGCCTTGAGTGATGAATGGAAACTTGGAACAGGTTTTAATGGCAATACCGGAAGCCAGAAATTAACTTAAATATAAACTTACCAATTTCTGGCATGCATTGAGTCTCAAATAGAATATTGGTTCTAATTTTAGTGAATTAGAAACATGGCTTACTCCAGGCAGTTGGTATTCTCATTCCAGAAAGCTCAACTTGTTGCTGGATTGGCCTGGACAATTGATGCTTCCTTGCTTTGAGTCATTGATAAAATGTTGAATAAGTGCTAAGACCAATGGTAAATCTCTGCAGTCACCTACAAGAATTCTTTCAGGTGGAAACATTCCATTAATAAACACTTAATAAACATTAATAAACACTGTTATCCAAATAATTATGAAATAATTATACTGTCCATAGCCTTTCTTCCTTCCTTTTGTCTGTAAGGATATATTGGGGGAATTTATTTAATGTCTTCATGAATTCCAAATAGACTGTGCCTGTAGCATTTTCCTTGTCAATTATTCTAGCAACTGAAAATCTAAAATGCCCATGTGGAATTGTTTTAAAAGTTTATGTGGTTGGTTTGATGTTACCAGTTTTCAGTTAAGCCAAAGTGGTCCCTAGTATGAATGCCTTTGTCTCTAAGTGCTCAAAAACAGTTATTTTAGTAACAATAGTTTTGAAGGCATTTATATCAGACTCAATGGCACTTTTTAAAAAATAGGAAATTTGGTACTCTAGTCACATCTGTAAGTTCCTCTAGTACTCCGGAAGATCATTTATTACTTGGCTTACTTATAGCACTTTTATGTTTCCTATCTCCTCACTGATCTTGAGGTTCAAGTTCCACTTAAACATTTTGCTCAATGAAAAGTAAAGAATTGGGGTGAGATACTTTCTAAATTTCTCTTAACCTTTAACATTCTGTGATTTTTGGTAGGCCATCTCAATTGAAAATAGTGATAGAGAAGCAAAGTTCTCTAATTGAATAGTTTGATTTTATCTGTTATATATATTACACTATCTGCCCCCAAGCTCTTAGTGTATTTATCCCCTTTTATTATTTATCCAAAGACAGTCTGAGTTCCTTTGTTTATTCTAAGCAATTTTCAGATGCCTCAATCTCGAATCAACAGTATATTAATTTTTAGAACTAAAGACTTAAAGGATCTTTCCCTAAAAGCTACGGAAAAAATTCAAACATCATGTTAAATGAAAAATCTTTCTTTATCTCTCCAATCATTGGATGCTGTACCTGTAAAGAATGCTATAATCATATTTGTAAACATTTTCCTTTTCAAGATGTATAAAGATCAGAAGTGCAGTTCCTTTATAACAAGATGGAATTTTTAAACTATTTTGGAACACACTAAACATTGGGATGTTCATTTGTCTCTGTTTTTAAATTATATGTCATGTGCTCAGTTGGTGGAACAACAAAAACACACACCTTAAAACTGAAAATTAGAACCTTCCCTATTTGACAGATATTCCCATAATGGTCAGCCCAAAGCCTGATCCAACTAATGAGAGCACCTTGTGGCCAAAAGACTCTAGATTGTTTGCTTCCCCAAAGTAAATCATTTGTAATGACACTAATAATAAAGGAAAATTTATGTGAATTAGGGGAGTTCAGTGAGCACCAGTATTTTCTCAGAGGCTTAATTGGGTTGTGTTCTGATTGGTTTCACTCCTGTGTCCAATGACCTCATGATAGATGCATTTCACAGATACAATTAAGGGAGACTATTTCAGAGTTCTTGGCTAACATGGGGGTAAACAAAATCATGGTTTTTTGTTTTTGTTGTGTGTGGTGCTTCTCATATCATGTTACTTTCTTTGTTAGTTATGAGCAGGGAATATCTTTTTTAAATAATTTATAAAGTAGAAAGAGTGATAATAATTCAGAACAGATCCTTTCTTAAAGAGTCCAGCAACTTTAGAATTAGTTCCAGGTTTGAAATATTTTGAATTTCAAATTTTAAAGGAAGTTAAATCATTGTGGACTGTTGAACCCTCTCACCATGATATCTGGGGGAAAAAAGGGAAGTGGTAGCTCTTCTTATATCTGCTAAAAAAGGATCTGAGGAAGCAGAAACACCCATCACTTATTTACTGAGAGGTTTCCTACACTGTGAAAAAGATACAGACACATACAACATGGCTTCTGCTTGTAGGTTGGTTATAATTAAGATAAAGAAATAATATTAAAGCATTTGGATGAATTTAAAAGTGACACATTTAGAATTCTGAATGTCAGCATTTAGAGAGATAAAAAGACCTTATGTTTAGAATAGACAATGTTTCATGGATTAGGTAGGTTTTAAGATGGATCTTGAAATATAGATAAGATTTGGAAAGGAGGAGAGAAAAGATGAAGCTATTTTTACTTGAGATAATTGTACAGTGAATTTGTAAATTTAGTTCTGTTCAAGAAACATTATTAAGTACCTCTGTGCCAATCTCTACACTGGGCGTTAGACATTACAGCATGTTTGGCAACAGTTCTGTACTCTGTTGCTAGAGTATCTTCACATATCTTAAGAAAGGTGAATCTCTTGTGAGGAAATAAATCCCTTAAAGGAATTCTCATGATGTAAGTCCCTTTTCTTTGGTGACATAGAAAAGGACTGGTTTTTGTTTTCAAAATATAGGATAAGCTTAACTTTGGTACACATTCATCTTTCCCATCATCACCGACTTCCTGTCTGGCATAGTTACAGGTGCTAATCTTTGTTCGATGCTTTAAATCTCCTTCTCTAATCTCCCATGCCATATACAGACTGTCAACTAAGGAGGTTATCTGATGATAAAAAGTTGTTGCATTTTGATAATAACAATAATAACATTTGTCAATTACTATGTAGGTTGTTTGTTTTTCTCTTTCCAGTTTTAATGAGATATAACTGACATACAGCATTGTATAAGTTTAAGGTGTACAGCATGATGATTTAAGTTACATACATCATGAAATAATTACTATAATGTTTAATGAAGATCCATTTTCTCATATAGATAGAAAATTAAAGAAAAATAAAATTTCTTTCCTTGTGATGAGAACTCTTAGGATTTACTCTCTTAACAGCCTTTATATATAATATATAGCAGTATCAATTATATTATTTATCATCTTATACATTATATCCCTAGTACTTACCTTATGGCAGTTTGTATGAAGCCCATCTTCTAACTGGCTTCATCTAACTCCCCCTCTCCTACCCTCTCACCTCTGCTAAGTCACTTCAGTCATGTCTGACTCTGTGCAACCCCATAGACGGCAGCCCATCAGGCTCCACTGTCCATGGGATTTTCCAGGCAAGAACACTGGAGTAAGTTGTCATTTCCTTCTCTAATGCATGAAAGGGAAAAGTGAAAGTGAAGTTGCTCAATCCGGTCCAACTCTTAGCAACCCCATGGACTGCAGCCCACCAGGCTCCTCCGTCCATGGGATTTTCCAGGCGAGAGTANGGGATTTTCCAGGCAAGAACACTGGAGTAAGTTGTCATTTCCTTCTCTAATGCATGAAAGGGAAAAGTGAAAGTGAAGTTGCTCAATCCGGTCCAACTCTTAGCAACCCCATGGACTGCAGCCCACCAGGCTCCTCCGTCCATGGGATTTTCCAGGCGAGAGTACTGGAGTGGGGTGCCATTTCACCTCTGGTAACCATAAATCTGATTTCTTCTTCTATGAGTTTGTGTGTTTGTGAAGTATAATTGACATACAGCACTATGTTAATTTCTGGTGCACAACATAGCGATTCAATATTTCTGTGTGTTACAAAATGATCACCACAATAAGCCTAGTTAGCATTTGTCATTATACAGAGATAACACATTATTATAGACTATATTCCCATATTGTATATTTCATACCTATGACTTATTTTATAAGAGGAAGTTTGTACCTCTTTAATCTCCCTAAGATTGTTTTATATACATCATTTCATGTAACTGTAATGATTCTATGAGTTTACTTAAAATTGTCATCCCCAATTATAATGAGTAAGCTAAAGTTTAGGTTATAGAACATGACCAAGGCCACATGGTTAGTCATTGGCAGGGGTGTGACTGACTTAAAAATCTGTATTACTACACTGTGCTACTCTGCTTTTCTGTAGAGGTTCTTGAAGGTCTGAGGAAAGGAAGGAGTGCATAGTGGTGTGGCTGAGGCATTAGTAGTAATATTCATGGACAGGGCACCTGCCAGCAGTCTAAACAATCCCATTCCAATAACTAGAAAGGTTGGCATGAGACATGTACAGTATATGAGGAACTAAATCATTGTAGTACCAAATACAGAGTACACCATCTCTTCAGTACATCTCTGAAAAGGTGGCTGCTTTGCACTGGTGCTGTTTGCCTTCTCAGCCACTGAGGGAGTAAGCACTAGTTGAAGCTTATGATCCTGACATATCAAGATGGACAACCTGGCAGATGTCCTTGCTGGAAGATGACAAGATTACTAAGCGGAGAGGCCTGATTTTTCTCCTGAGTTGACACTTGGGGGCTTCCATTAAAAACATTACCAAGCCTCTGTCATTTTCATCTCTTCCTTAAGAGCCTGTGATCTGTCAGGGGCACAGGTCCACGCATGGTCAATGTCTAGTGACCAGGTTCTCAAGTTGTGGGCAGAGGTGGCAGTGACTGTGAAAGCCTGGGAGGAGATGAGGGAAGAAAAGGTCATTCTTCCTGACAACTCATAACTTGATTCCACTTATAAGCCATTTATTTTCAGAAATAAGTAATGGGTGAAGACATAGGCCAGACCTACAATTCATGCACTTGAAAGTTTAAGGCTTTCTGAGATCAAATTACCACAGCAAACAGAGAGAGAGTTACTATAGGGACATTTTGGAAGGAAGCTGACAGAGGGAGAAGCCAGAGGCCTAGGAAAGGAGATAGAATTAGAATGCGATGGAAATTGCTTCCCTCTCTGCACCCTTGAGGGAACAAAGAGGGCAAATAAGCAACACATAGAAGATATAGAAGGAAGAGAGAGAAGGAAGCTGGGAGCTTCTCTGGAATAAAATGAGTTAAGTTGTAGAGTGGTCAGAGGGTGCACCTGGTGTGTGGGAAGAGATGCCCTAGTGCAGGCCTTTGAAACCTGGGTGCCTTGGCCCCTTCACCCCCGAAGGAGCAAAGCAGGTCAAATGTCAGGTCTTGTTCTAGTCTTGTTGCAGTTCATAGCTAGGAAATGACCCACAGCAGAAGATCAAGGGATGAGAGGATGCTGAAAGAAGAGAAGGAGTGAGTGCTTTTTTTTTTTTTTTTAAACAAGTGGGGCAATGAGTTTTAAAGTCTTGTAGAATAGATGAGAAAGCCTGGGGAAAGTGGATGCTCAGAACAGAGAAGAAGAGGCAATAACACAGCACAGAAAGGCTTCTTCTGATCCTTCTGCCTTTCTGTTCACTGAAGGCAACTGGTTATCCTTTTGTTGCCTCTGCAGCAATACAAGGGGTGTATTACACCTGCAGAGACCAGCAGGTGTAGAGGAGCCTCGTATTTATGGAATATGAGCTGCAGCCATTGAAATTGCTGCCTGGTAGTGTAAGATAAATCCTAACCTCCCACATTTTGCTTAATAACAGCAGACTTTTCACTGCAATGCATTAATGGATTCCAACTTCTGGACAGGCTTGGGAAATCAAGAGTAACAATCTTGATGTAATGGTTTTGCAGGCTCTTGACATCGTCATCCATTAAAGGAAAAAAATTAAATCACTTGAAAGAACAAAGAAAATGTTTTGGGTGATAAATGAAAAAGATTTGAAGTAAAATGAGGAAAAGCTTGAAGGAAGAAACTCTTTAAAATTTTACCAGATTCTCCCCAGTATGATCAAAAGTGGTCAAGTAAGAGCTTAGCCTGCAGCCTCATGGAACCAATATTTTAAAGAATTTTAAAACCTGAAATATTGGTTACTTGCCAAGGCACACACTCAAAGTGAAGGCCATTCGGCTAGGAGCAGAATCGAGTGTTGGATCCCAGGATACTAGTTTTTGGTCTGCACTTCCCACCCCCTCCCTCTGCTCTAGAAGTTGAACACTTTCTGCAGTATTTAGGAGTATTTAGGGAAAATGCTGGGGTCAGAGAAATAATCCTCGTCATCCTCCAGAGTGCCCCTCTCGCGTTTGTTTCTTTGAACGTGAAGCCGCCGCCCAGATACCAGTACTTAGCTGAGGCCCTCGGTGTATTTTCTTGAATTGCGCTTGGAAATCTTCTCCTGGGAGCTGATAGCTCGAGTCCTAGAGATTAAGCAGTCTTTGCTAGAATCTGCTTACAAGACCGGCGCAGCAGCCGAGGGACCGTGGAGACAGGCTGAACAGGATAGTGGGGGCAGGGAGAAAGGGAGTGGCCGTGTTCCCGAGGTCTGCAGGGATCCGGCGGGTCCGGGGTGCAGGAGCTGGGGATGGAGTGGTTGGAGCGACTGGGCTGACTGGGTCGGTCGCCGTCCGCCACCTCGGTGCGGAATCGGAGCTGGACTTGCTGAGCACTCCTCCCCCTCCCTTTCTGCTTCCTCTTCCCTCCCCCTGGACCAGCGGCGGCGGCGGCGGCAAGGAAGCGAAGCCAGGCAGAGCGACTCGGTGGCGAGTGGATGAGCTGGGATATGGGGAGTCAGGGCTGGCGGCGGGGCCAGGAGCCCTCCGGAGGGCCCACGAGGGGAGCGGCCCCTGGCATTTGCTAGCGTTTGCTGGCACGTGAGGTGTGGGGGAGCGGGCCCTGGGCGGCACGAGCGGAGGCGGAGGCGCGGCCGGGGCGTGGAGCAAGGCTGGGGAAGCTGCTGCCTCCGGCCCTGCCCGGCTGCCTCCGCCGCGGCCGGTGGCTATGGAGCTGGCGGGCATCAGACCCGGGGCGACAGTCCACCCGCGACTCCAGCCGCCCATGTCCTGGCTGCCGCTGTTGCAGCTTCTCCTGCTGCTGCCTGGCCCAGCGGCCTCCCAGCTGCGATACTCGGTGCCGGAGGAACAGGCACCCGGCGCGCCTGTGGGCAACGTGGCTCGTGCGCTGGGGTTGGAGCTGCGGCGCTTGGGGCCGGGCTGCCTGCGCATCCACCACCTGGGTGCGCCCAGCCCGCGCTACCTGGAGCTGGACCTGACCAATGGAGCACTCTTCGTCAACGAGCGCATCGACCGGGAGGCGCTGTGCGAGCAGCGGCCTCGCTGCCTGCTCAGCCTGGAAGTGCTGGCGCACAGCCCGGTGGCGGTGAGCGCCGTGGAGGTGGAGGTGCTGGACATCAACGACAACTCGCCCCGCTTCCCGCGGCCCGACTACCAGCTGCAGGTAAGCGAATCGGTGGCCCCTGGAGCGCGCTTTCACATAGAGAGCGCGCAGGACCCCGACGTGGGCACCAACTCGGTGCAGACCTACGAGCTCAGCCCCAATGAGCACTTCGAGCTGGACCTGAAACCCCTGCAAGAGAACAGTAAGGTGCTGGAGCTGCTGCTGCGGAAGGGCCTAGACCGCGAGCAGGCAGTCTTGCACCACCTGGTTCTCACAGCTGTGGACGGGGGCAGCCCAGCCCGCTCCGGCACGGCGCAGATCTCCGTGCGAGTCCTGGACACTAACGACAATTCTCCCGCCTTCGACCAGTCCACTTACCGCGTCCACCTTCGAGAGGACTCGCCCCCAGGCACGCTAGTGGTGAAGCTGAATGCCTCCGACCCAGATGAGGGCTCCAATGGCGAGCTCACGTACTCCTTGAGCAGCTACACGTCGGACCGGGAGAGACAGCTCTTCAGCATCGACGCCAGCACAGGGGAAGTTCGGGTCAGCGGAGCACTGGATTACGAGGAGGCCTCCTCCTACCAGATCTATGTGCAGGCAACTGACCGGGGTCCGGTGCCCATGGTGGGTCACTGCAAGGTGCTGGTGGATATCGTGGACGTGAATGATAACGCACCAGAGGTGGTGCTCACGGACCTGTACAGCCCGGTGCCTGAGGATGCTGCCCCCAACACTGTTGTGGCCCTTCTCAGTGTCAATGACCAAGACTCGGGTCCCAACCGGAAAGTGAGTCTGGGCCTGGAGGCCGCACTGCCTTTCCGACTGAATGGTTTTGGAAACTCCTACACATTGGTGGTGAGTGGACCCCTGGACCGGGAGCGGGTGGCCACCTACAACATCACAGTGACTGCCACTGATGGGGGAGTACCACAGCTCACGTCCCAGCGGACACTGCAGGTTGAGATCTCTGACATCAATGACAACCCCCCCAGCTTCCCAAAGGACTCCTACTCCATCTACATCGAGGAGAACAATTTGCCAGGGGTGTTGCTCTGCACTGTGCAAGCCACGGACCCAGATGAAAAGGAGAATGCGGAGGTGACCTACTCCCTCCTGGAGAGGGAGGTTCAAGGGCTGCCGGTCACCTCCTATGTCTCCATTAACAGTGCCAGTGGCAGCCTTTATGCTGTCAACTCCTTTGATTATGAGAAGTTTCGGGAGTTTTTTGTGATTGTGGAGGCCCGAGACCATGGGAGCCCACCACTGAGCAGCACTGTGACCGTCAATGTGTATGTAGTGGACGTGAATGACCATGCCCCTCACATCCTGTACCCTACCTCAACCAATTCATCAGTAGCCATTGAAATGGTGCCTCGAACTGCCCCTGCTGGCTACCTGGTCACTAAAGTCATAGCCATGGACTCAGATTCTGGGCAAAATGCTTGGCTCTTTTACCATCTGTCCCAGATTTCTGACCTGGACCTCTTTAAAGTAGAGCTCCACACAGGAGAAATTAGGACTACCAGGAAGATGGGAGACGAGACTGGAACCACTTTCAACCTGACCGTGGTGGTCCGAGATAACGGAGAGCCATCGCTGTCAGCCTCTGTGGCCATTACGGTAGCCGTGGTGGATAGGGTTTCCAGAATCCTCCCTGACACTCAGAGACATGTGAAAAGTCCTCGGACATACTCTGAAATTACACTTTATCTCATAATAGCACTAAGCACAGTGTCTTTTATATTTCTTTTGACAATCATTGTTTTGAGCATCATCAAGTGCTACCGCTACACTGCTTATGGCACCACGTGCTGTGGAGGCTTCTGTGGAGTGAGGGAGAGGTGCCCTGCAGAACTCTACAAGCAGGCCAACAACAACATTGATGCCAGGATACCTCCCGGCCTCAAAGTGCAGCCTCACTTCATCGAAGTGCGAGGGAACGGCTCCCTCACCAAGACCTACTGCTACAAGGCCTGCCTAACAGCAGGCTCAGGGAGCGATACCTTCATGTTTTACAACACAGGGGCACAGACAGGACCAGGACCTGGGGGAGCCCAAGCAGCGGCAGGTGACAGCAGGCACCTCACAGGCCAAAGTGGGCAGAGTGCTGGGAACCTGATTATACTAAAAAATGAAGCTGTTTCTCAAAATGAGGTGAGATGGTAGTCAAGGGGTCTTCCACAAAGTCATGCATTTTTCACCCCTCCACCACTATCATGTGGTTGGCTGAGTTATTAACAATGACAAGGGTTATCTGGCAAACCGAGTATATGTAGCACCTGTGACTGAGTCATAATCGAATGTGTTTTCCTCTCTAGAAAAATAGCACTAGAGAATTGTTTTAGGTTCCCTTTTCTTTTCAGATATATGAAGACTTGACTATAAAATTGTTTGAGAAATGAGGGTTTGTCTTAAGTGTGTGATGGTCAAGCACAGCTTTGTAGAGAAATAGAATAGGCCTGAGAATAAGATGGTGCTATAGGGAGTGATGTTATGAGACTCAAGGAGGAAGGGCTTGTGCCATGTCATCTACAGGGAAAGTTCTCTTTTGAAACCCTAGAGGAATGTTGTTTTTTCAGGGTTCTTAGACTTCAGGGTTATGGTGGTCACCTCTGTATGCTTTCCATACTATTTATACCTTGGACTATCTACAGTGTAAAGTATCTAGTTAATATTTCTGGATATTAGTTCATATTAGTTAATCCAATTAATATTTCTAATATTAGTTTTGCATTGTACTAATGTGATATGATCTGCTAGAAACTCTTATCAGAGTTGATGAGACCATAGAATGTGGACCCCCACCCCACCCCAAAGACAAAGTTTGTTTTGGCTGTTTGCTGTGGTAACTCTTCTGTAGGGGCTGTCAGAGGAGATGAATGATGGTAAGGCTGGGAACCCATTTGTCTGGTTGGGCCATGGAGATGTTAGAATGAGTGGACTAGGGATGTGAGGGTATGGTGAAGCCTGGGACAAGCTGGAGTTGGGGAGAAAGAAAGGGGGGAAGAATCCTGCCCTTAGTCACCTTTCTTGACATTGTGTGAACTCATTGTGAGAGGATTTCCCTGCACTTAGAGTAAGTCTGATTCCCTCTTAATTCTAAGGCTTTGATGAGATGTGAAGCAGCCTCTTCAAGGCCCTCCTGTCTTTAACTTAAATGATAATACTTTAAATAATACTTCAGTATGTTCCAAAGCACACGTTCATTTACTGAATCTAGCTACAAAAGCCTTGGAAAGTGGGACTAATTGTATAGGAAGGACAGGTGTTAGTAGATACACTGGTTTTAAGTTTTAAGTAGGCGTAAGGCTAGTTTGCTCATTATATGAAGGATGTATATGTTGGATAGTGCATGTGTTTTGTGTAGTGTGTTTGTCTCCACATGCATTTTCTGTGATACTTTGAATAGGATTGCAGAAGTCAAAATTTTATCTCATAAATAGTGATAAATTGTTTCTTCCCAAACAACTGCTTTGTAGCTAGGACTTTCAGAGGTACTGCAAAATGAATTAATAGTATTTGTCCCTCCTATAGTTTTGTGATGTGTTTTCATTGACATTATTGCTGTCTTTTTATCCATAGTTTCACATTCTAAATTCATGCTCATCTTCAGGAAATTAATACATAAGCACAGAGTAGAACAGAGATGGATTGAGAGAATTTCCATGTACATTGAAGGTAGATTTATCTGAAGAGCCTGGTGTTAAGTCAATGCTGAGCAGTCACAGGAGGCAGATTGCAGATTAAGAACAGGGGGTGGGGAATCAAGGAGTTTCTAGAATTCTTTGGATCATAGCTTTTGGCAGCATGTAGGGGAGCCTGGTGGTCTGCTATCTATGGGGTTGCAGAGTCAGACACGACTGAAGTGACTTAGCAGCAGCAGCAGAAGGGCTTAATTTTAAATAAGGATGCTGTAGGCATTTGCTGAACAAATTCCTGAGAAGTCTTCATGGGCCTCTCTACAGAGAGCAGGGCAGGTGAGCTTTGCTACCAGCTGTGAGCCAGAAGCGAGGGGAGTGAACTGTTACCCTCCCTCTCCTGACTCAAAGCTTGAGACAATTTGATAATGTGAACTATTTTTGTCTCACACTGACCTGTGTGTTAATATGTGCTTTGGTTCACAAACCTTTAATCTAGGAAGAAAATTATGTCAGAAAAGTGCTTACTCCTGTGGGATTTTGCCAGGAGAGTACTTGACTTTAATAATGGCAGTTTTTTGCCAGATGCTTTTGGAAGTTCAGTGCCTATCTGCGGCTCCTGGAATACTTGTAGTTACACAGAGAGAGTGAGTCATGTTGTCATAGCATGGCAAAATGGGGACAGAAACCACTCAACTCTGAAAATCATCAGTGCTAGATCAACCTGTTAAATTCTTACGTTAGGGTTTCTGTCTTCTCTACCCAGTCCTTTTAGATGGCAGGAGAGTCCTGGGTTGCAATTAATTCCATGTGCCTAAAATTAGTTGGTGGCTCAGAGGTTAAAGCGTCTGCCTCCAATGCGGGAGACCTGGGTTCGATCCCTGGGTCGGGAAGATCCCCTGGAGAAGGAAATGACAACCCACTCCAGTATTCTTGCTTGGAGAATCCCATGGACTGAGGAGCTTGGTGGGCTGCAGTCCACGGGGTCACAAAGAGTCGGACACGACTGAGTGACTTTACTTACTTACTTAAAATTAGTTGGGGACTGGAAAAGATGAATAAGGAATTTGTGTTCACTGACCACCCAGCTATATATAAAAATATTCTGCACCGCAAGATATGTGTGGTTTTATTACCTGTAAGTCATATATTAAAGAAATACTTATCAACATCTAGCATATGAGGAAACAGAGGTTAAGTAACATACACAGTCACTCTACTACTGGTATTTTAAGTCATATCTGTCTAACTCCAAAGACTGTGCTGTTTGAAATGTTATAGATAGAAGTCTCATTGTTTATATTCCTGTTGTTATGGGATACTCAGGCATTTAGGCTACTGCTGATTCACCTAGAAGTGTCACTTAACTGCTCTGAAAAAAGAGGAATTCTTTGCATAAAAGTAGGTCACCAATGGGAGGATCAGTGAGTAAAAAATGTTACTACCAAACTAGCATATTTTTATTTGTTTTACCATTGACAAAACCTGTTCAACAGATCTTTTATCTTCATTCTTTCTCTAGTTTCTCTTGTTGCTTATTAAATATCAGTATTTAACATCAGACTAATCTTTTGGTATATTTTATCCCCCAGTGAGTTTATTTCATGAGCCACTTGTGCAGTGAGGTTTTTGGAGTAACTGTTTAACAATAGGGTAGAATTTTTCCTTGGAGAGATCTGAAAACCTAGTACTGAATGTTGTTGGCACCCTCTTCAGAATCACCAAGAAAAGAAACCAAAGCTTCTGGTGGATTCTGTGCACCTGTGGTCCTTGCACTTGTGACCGCTGAGGAGTCACTTTGAGTACTCTGGTCAGAACTGTCCAGCTGGGCCTCACTGGGACTAGTTGGCGCAAGATGCAGAAATCACAAGAGAGTAGCAGAAATGAGGTATACTTACATTCACTTTCACTTATTTTAAAGCAGTTTGGAGTCACCGAATCTTCAGGTATTTTTGCTGCTGTGTGTACATATTCACCCTGATTCCAGATGTAGTAGCCTGGAAAGTAACCCTCCTTTCACTGGTGGGTATTTCCCACAGGACTGACTCTTCTAGCTGGTGACACTCTGCCCTGGATCAGAATGTACACTTTGTGTAAAGTGCCATTGTAATGAATTCATTAAAAACCTCACAGTGGTCAAAACAGGCAAAGAAATTGTGTCTGAGCTTCCATTTCAATGTCTCATCCTCATATGGTCACTTTTGAAGGGATGGGGCTGTTTTGTTTTGCCATTTCTGTTTTGCTTATAGGACTGTTGTGAGAAAAGGTCTCTTTGGTCTAAGAATACAATAATGGATTTGCATTACCCCCTTCCTCCCCTTTTCTACAGATCAGCTGAGCCAGATGGAATTATGGCTGAGCTCCTCTCTGTCTCTTTATCTTGCACATATTCTGATTGTTGAAGAAATCTATTTACTGTAGCTTGAATGTCATTGGCCTACCCTTCGTACTGACCCAGGAGTGAGCCTGCACACGGGCATCTGGTCTAACTCAGAACACTCTGCAGGGACACAGCCTGGCATATTATAAATTGTCTATTGGCATGCTGTCTGTTTGACAGAATAGCAGAGTCGATTCTGGATACTTGCCTTGGTTGGCCACCAAGTTTTGCTCTCAGTGAGAGGTCAGGATGATGTCAGTTTGCAAATGTTTGAGGAAAAATTACCACCAGCAAGCCAGAGGTTTAGCTGAACTGTGGGGATTTACAGATGTCTTCGAATGTGACTTTTGTAAATTTCACCTGGCTCCATGTTCCTGTGCATATTATAGTATGAATATAAATTTGGCTTATTCGTATGATAATATTTTGAGTATTTTAATCTAAAAGCATGATTTCAAAAATCAAAGGTCAAGAGAATTCCTCTGCAGTGTTTTAAATATGCTAGCCTAAAAATTATGCAACCTTTTTCTTTCGAGGATTTGAATTTGACAAATGTGAAGAAATCTCCAAAATCACAAAAATTAAAGAAGAATATTAGTTTCTTGGCACATGAACAACACTGGTTCCTTTCTGGCCTTGCAGGGTCAAAACTCTGGGCTCCAGGGAAGTGTGAAACTGTGAGTGAAAAAGTAACTGCTGTGCTCGCAGGCTGTGCCTCCAGAGTTAAGCAGACCTAGCATTTTCTGTTGTACTGGACCCATTATGTATGTTTTAAAGTTATGTGTACTTTATTTTCCTGCTCTGTGGATTAAGGTTATAAATGACTGTTTTTAGAAGTAACTATTCACCTAGAGGGGCTTCCCAGGAGGCACTAGTGGAGGGTTCCCCTGGAGGAGGGAATGGCAACCCACTCCAGTATTCTTGCCTGGAGAATCCCATGGACAGAGAAGCCNGTACTTTATTTTCCTGCTCTGTGGATTAAGGTTATAAATGACTGTTTTTAGAAGTAACTATTCACCTAGAGGGGCTTCCCAGGAGGCACTAGTGGAGGGTTCCCCTGGAGGAGGGAATGGCAACCCACTCCAGTATTCTTGCCTGGAGAATCCCATGGACAGAGAAGCCTGGCGGGCTACAGTCCATGGGGTTGCACAGAGTCAGACATGACTGAGCCACTGAGTGTGATCACAATTCACCTAGAATCTCATACTTATCATCTTTTCATTTTGATTTACAAGAAGACTAATATGTAATATAACAATGATTATTTTAAATGTTAGATTCCTTTTTGCCTCTATGACCAACAGTTTTATGTATTCATTTCCTATTGCTTTGTAACAAGTCACCACAGATTAGTGGTTAAAACTAATACTCAATTATGACCTGCCTATTGTGGCTGGCTTCTCTGCTCAGGTTTTCACAAGGCTGAAAGGAACATATTAGCCGGGCTGAGTTCTCTGTTGGACACTCCAAGGAAGAATCTGCTTCCAAGTTCATTCAAGTTGTTGGGCAGAATGCAGTTCCTTGAGGACTGAACTCTCTGTTTTCTTACAGGGAAAGAAGGGGGCCCCATGGCCCCCTTTTCTTACAGGGGGCCCCACGGCCCCCTCCATCTTCAGAGCTGGAAAGTATTTTGACAGTGGAAAATATTTTCTCTTATGGACTCCCTCTCATGCTTCAGATGTCTCTGATGGACTCCCTCTCATGTTCAGATGTCTCTGATTTCTGTCTCTGATTTCTACACCCAGATTTAAAAAACTAGAATGATTAGATCATCCCCTCCTATATTATCTCCCTTTTTTCAAAGCCAACTGTGCCATATAGTATGACTTAATCATGGAGTAAGGCCCATCATATTCAGTCTTGGAGATTATACAGGGCGTTCACACAGGGTGTAGGGATCCTGGAGGCCATTTTTGGGTTTTGCCTATCATAATTTATATTAGTGTTCATAAAATATCACTGAAAAATTTGCAGTGGATACATCTTTAATAGATTCCTACTAGGAAGGAAAAGGAGATGCTACATGTAGTCTTGTTTCTCAGACAACCATTTATTGATAGCTTCATGGATTTCTATAATAAGAAGATAGCATTTACTTCACTGAGTAGTCCTATGATTTTACGAATGGCATAGAGTATCTGTCCTGGAAAAGGTGATTCACCCTTTTGTAGCTCAAATATTCCATAGGATAAATAATAAATAATACCACTACAGGATAAATAAAATCTCAGCTATAATTTTGATAGAAATTTAAATGTATTCTTGTTCTTCAATACTACATTACCTGAATGAACTACTTAATTCAGCTTTTCCACTTCTAGAATTTTGTGACTTATTCTACTGAAGGACTACTCTTTGAAACAACATACTGGGGCTTTTTACCTATAAAACTTAAGCAAAGCTCAGGGATATACCATCTAAGTATTAGGGAACTGAACATATGTCTCATTGTATCAGGTATATCGGTAGTCAACCTCTCAGCTTCAATTTTTCCAAGTTTAAAGTTCAGATGAAACCCATGTACATTTTTTTTAACCTTTAATTTCATATCATTTTAAAATTAATCAATATTGGGGGAAATCAGTAGTAAAAAGAGAAAAAAGTATATCTGTTATTCCATGCAAATTTATTTAAAACACAGACTTTCACATTCAGTTCAGTTCAGTCGCTCAGTCATGTCTGACTCTTTGCAACACCACGGACTGCAGCATGCCAGGCTTCCCTGTCCATCACCAACTCCTGGAGCTTGCTCAAACTCATGTCCATCAAGTTGGTAATGACATCCAACCATCTCATCCTCTGTTGTCTCCTTTTTCTCCCGCCTTCGATCTTTCCCAGCATCAGGGTCTTTTCAAATGAGTTAGTTCTTGGAATCAGGTGGCCAAAGTATTGGAGTTTCAGCTTCAGCATCAGTCCTTCCAGTGAATATTCAGAACTGATTTCCTTTAGGATGGACTGGTTGGATCTCCTTGCAGTCCAAGGGACTCTCAAGAGTCTTCTCCAGCACCACAGTTCAAAAGCGTCAATTCTTCAGAGCTCAGCTTTCTTTATAGTCCAACTCTCACATCCATACATGACTACTGGAAAAACCATAGCTTTGACTAGACGGACCTTTGTTGGCAAAGTAATGTCTCTGCTTTTTAATATGCTGTCTATGTTGGTCATAACTTTCCTTCCAAGGAGCAAGTGTCTTTTAATTTCATGGCTGCAGTCACCATCTGCAGTGATTTGGAGCCCCAAAAAAGAAAGTCTACTACTGTTTCCCCATCTATTTGCCATGAAGTGATGGGACCCAATGCCATGATCTTAGTTTCCTGAATGTTGAATTTTAAGCCAACTTTTTCACTCTCCTCTTTCATTTTCATCAAGAGGCTCTTTAGTTCTTCTTCACTTTCTGCCATAAGGGTGGTGTCATCTGCATATCTGAGGTTGTTGATATTTCTCCCAGCAATCTTGATTCCAGCTTGTGCTTCATCCAGTCCAGCGTTTCTCATGATGTACTCTGCATATAAGTTAAATAAGCAGGGTAACAATATACTGCCTTGACATACTCCTTTCCCAATTTAGAACCAGTCTGTTGTTCCATGCCCAGTTCTAACTGTTGCTTCTTGACCTGCATACAGATTTCTCAGAAGGCAGGTAAGGCGGTCTGGTATTCCCATCTCTTGAAGAATTTTCCACAGTTTGTTGTGATCCACACAGTCAAAGGCTTTGGCATAGTCAATAAAGCAGAAATAGATGTTTTTCTGGAACTCTCTTGCTTTTTCCATGATCCAGCGGATGTTGGCAATTTGATCTCTGGTTCCTCTGCCTTTTCTAAAACCAGCTTGAACATCAGGAAGTTCACGGTTCACGTATTGCTGAAGCCTGGCTTGGAGAATTTTGAGCATTACTTTACTAGCATGTGAGATGAGTGCAATTGTGCGGTAGTTTGAGCATTCTTTGGCATTGCCTTTCTTTGGAATTGGAATGAAAACTGACCTTTTCCAGTCCTGTGGCCACTGCTGAGTTTTCCAAATTTGCTGGTATATTGAGTGCAGCACTTTCACAGCATCATCTTTTAGGATTTGAAATAGCTCAACTGGAATTCCATCACCTCCACTAGCTTTGTCCATAGTGATACTTTCTAAAGCCCAATTGACTTCACATTCCAGGATGTCTCGCTCTAGGTGAGTGATCACACCATCATGATTATCTGGGTTATGATGATGTTTTTTGTATAGTTCTTCTATGTATTCTTGCCACCTCTTCTTAATATCTTCTGCTTCCTTTAGGTCCATACCATTTCTGTCCTTTATTGAGCCCATCTTTGCATGAAATGTTCCTTTGGTATCTCTAATTCTCTTGAAGAGATCTCTAGTCTTTCCTATTCGATTGTTTCCCTCTGTGTCTTTGCATTGATCACTGAGGAAGGCTTTCTTTTATCTCTCCATGCTATTCTTTGGAAGTCTGCATTCAAATGGGTATATCTTTCCTTTCTCCTTTGCCTTTTGCTTCTCTTCTTTTCACAGCTACTTGTAAGGCCTCCTCAGACAACCATTTTGCCTTTCTTTTTCTTGGGGATGGTCTTGATCACTGCCTCCTGTACAGTGTCACAGACCTCCATCCATAGTTCTTTAGGCACTCTATCAGATTCTAAATCTTGAAATCTATTTGTTACTTCCACTGTATAATATAATGTATAGTGACTTTCACATTAGGGATACCTAAACATGACTATCAGCCAGACCTACTTATGAGGCAGGCAATTTAATCTCTCTAAAATTCCAGGTTTCTAATTTTTGTAATTTAAGTATGATAATGTTGCCATTGCTTGGTAGTTAATTTATTTGAAAGGATTTTAAAAGCCTATCCAATACCTGAACCTTGCTTGCTTCTGAGGATATAACTATTATTATGAATATTTGAGACTATCTGTATGTTTTATAAACAAAGATATAATCCCTTCCTTAGAGATTATGGTCTAACAAAGGTGTTAGGATAAATTCAATAATATGTAAAAAGTGCTTATGCCATTGCCTAGTATTGTGTGGATACATAAAACATATTAAGCACTTTCTTCCTTACCTTTTCCCTGCCTGATCTCATTGCTGTAAGATGTATCATAACTATAATTCTGGCAAATAAATCTCAGAAGCATCGTATCACTGAAGAATTAGTATAGAAAATAGCAGCATGACAAATTACATGTTGCTGAGGAAGTGAGATTATGTAATGGACTGAGTTTCCTGGTCAATCTTGCTAGAACTGTGCCTTTCAGCAAAATGAAGTTGGTGATTTTGTTCCCAAGATCAGCAGTTTTCATCATGGATGTTACCCGGTCATAGAAAAATTGGCAGCATTTACTCAACAGATGTCAGAGTCTTCCTTGAAGGAAGGGCCTCATAGCTGACAAGCTGACACCAGTGCTACTGATCATCAGGGGAAAGCTGGTGATGACATGATTAATAAAAAGTACTTTGATCATTTTTCAGGTTTACCAAATGGTTGCAGTTATTTTCTCTGTTGCTCCCTCTACTACCACTGATAGAAAATGTGCACCCTTCATTTCATCTGTAGATAGTTTTATGCTACTTTATGAGGAACATCAATAGCAGTTTGTGAACTCAAGAACCAAGGGTGAAGCAGCTTGTATGTTCGTATCTTGCCAACAGAATGGAAGGGACCAGAGAGGGCAGTTAGTGTGTCGGGACATTTGAGGCAAAAATATCCTAGAGTTGTAGCTTCTTCCAGGACTTGACTTGGCTAAATCTCAGAATATCATCTAACCATCCCAAAGTCTGCCTGGAAGTTGAGATTCTGATCACTTCTTCACTGGACGTTGTGAAGAAATATGTTTATGAAATACTGTGTATCCCTTGAATGAACTATAAGGATGACAGGATCAAGACTTACTGACATTTTGAAATAGTTTATTGGCATTACTGTGGCCTTGTGTCTACCAAACATGATAATTATAGTCCAGAGGGAAATACAAAATACAACATCTTCCTCTTCATCTTTCCACTCAAATAGACTTCTGTATTCAGTGACAGGACTTCTTTATTATTTTTTTCAAAACACTTAAAAAAAAATCCAATTGAAGGATAATTGCTTTACAGTGTTGTTTTGGTTCCTACTGTAAAGCGTGAATTAGCCATAATTATATGTGTGTGTACATATATGTGCATCTCCTCCCTCTTTAGCCACCCTCCCTCTCGCATGCCACCCCTCTGGGTCGTCACGGAGCACCAGGCCGGGCCCCCTGTGCTGTGCAGCAGCTCCCCACTAGCCATCTGGTTTACACATGGCAGTGTACACACGTCAGCGCTACTCTCTCAGTTTGTCCCACCTTCTCCTTCCCCTGCCGTGTCCGTAAGTCCTTTCTCTACATCTGCATCTCTATTCCTGCCCTGCAAATAGGTTCATCAGTACCATTTTTATAGATTGACAGGAGTACTTTAATGTCTGTTCATGAAAACACATCGAGAGGAACATCTGTTACAGGTTTTACTTAATACAAATTTTGCTAATTGTTACCAGAATAGTGGTGGTGATTGATTTTGTCCCCAGTGACTCCTGAATAGCTCCTACTCAGCGCACAACTCCCAAAACAGTCTTCTGATACCCACATTTTCCTGTGTCCCCTTTACTCTGAATTGACAGTTTGTAGACACAGGGCAATACATCTTTCCAACACAGAGGTGGTGCAGAGTGAGTCAGGTTCTTCTTAGGTCTCAGCTGCTCCCTGTTAAGCAGAGGTTAGCAAACAGTAATTGAATAAGAAGGCAAAGCACTCAGAGGAGCAGGAAACAAGTACAATTTTATGAAAAGGATTATGCAGCACAACAAGGTCAAACCCCGCCACGGTTTGTTTTCCTCTCCCTTGTATTCCTCTTCGATCAGCAGAAGAGGCTGTTATCAGTTGTTGGCATTATGACTGGGCACATCCGTCCAGGGTCAAACATGCTGCAGTCTGCAAAGCCAGCAGCAGATTGCAGTGCTCTGCAGTCCAGCCAGACCAGCAGAACTTGTGTAGTCCTGTGCCCTGTTATAAACTAGAATACCAAACTGGGGATGTTGCCTTAATGGAGCATTTGAGGGCAAAAGCAATGAAAGCTTTTCCTGTTTCAGAACAAACTGTCCTTCCATAAGTGCTGCCTTAGGAACATAGACCTGTGTTTTGTTTTTTAATGGAAGTATAGTCTATTTACAGTATTGTATTAGTTTCAGGTATACTGTGATTCAGTTATACATACGTATTCTTTTTCAGATTCTTTTCCATTTTAGGTTATTACATTTTTAAATAGAGTTTAAATAGTTTAAGATATTAAATAGAATTCCCTGTGGTATATAGTAAGTCCTTGTTGTTTATCTACTTTATATATACACAATAGTGTGTATTTGTTAATACATAGACCTGTTTGGAGCAAGGCAAAGCCAAAGCTGGTCCTCACAGCATCATTAAATTCTGTTTTCCATGATATTTAATCTGTGCATGGACCCTGATGAACTAGTTTAATTTTCTTCTGAAGTGCTATATGTGTGGATATTATCTTAGAGTTGCATATGAAATGGCAACTTCAATATTTTCAATAGATGCATGGAGATATTTAAGAACCAACTTACTGATGAACATCATCGCTAGGAGATCATTGTTTTGCCATAATAACAGAAACTCCCTTTGTGATTTTGCAGCCACGACAGCCCAACCCTGACTGGCGTTACTCTGCCTCCCTGAGAGCAGGAATGCACAGGTATGTCTTTCCCTCCTCTTGTCAGAAGTTACTGTAACTGTGACTCAGATGAACTCTTGTCTTCATAGGCCAGAAGCAGCTGTCAAAACTGAGATGCCTAAATACTTTGCCAGGGGAATGAACTTATTTTTGTCTCTGTTTCTGGAAGTGGTCATTGCCAAATGCTTTTCAATTGCTGCCAAATAAGAGCGCTCTGTAAAGTCACAGACAGGCGGCTGTGTACTTTCTCTCATGAAAATTTCTGTAAGGAAGTAGTTTCAACTTCTTTTATCCTTTTTCCATCTATATTTTCTGACCCTGCTGTAAAATGATGACTAATACTGATGCTTTGGAACTTGAGTACATCATATAATATATGCTCGTGTTGTCCACCTTGGTTTTCCATCACACATTGACTGTTATATCCTATTAGCCACATAATTGTTATTCTTGTTCATTTTCACCCCTATTAGCATCTCTTTATCTTTTCCATCTTGTTGCTGTCTTATTGCCTGCCCTCAGTGGCATGGACTCCTCAGGGGATGAGCCACGTGAAGGGCCTTTATTGAATATCTGGAGACCAAATCAAGCTTACTTTTAAATTAACCTAGAGTAATAGCATTACTCTAAGACTCAGATTAAATATAATTTTGCCTTCTCTACTTTGTCTCTTTGACAGTAATTGATTAACTACAATTATTCCCAGACCTGATCTAGTATTCATGCTACAGGGCCAAATAAAAGATTCATTATTTGTAAGTGTCTTTGGGAAACCAAATGGAGAGTGCCAAGCAACTAATGTTCACTACCACCAGAATAATTTAGTTTAAAAGAGGTTATAAACTCCAGAGTTAAGCTCCTCAAAATATCTGGACAACTTTTGAGTAGATCTTTAACCAAACCTTGATCAGTTTCTAAAGAGAGAGTTTACAAAGTATGTGTTGAGTTAATGAAAAATTGGTTTTAACCCATGAAAAATGTATTAAATTCAAATAAGTCAGTATATTCCCAACCATTTTATTTCACATTGAGCAGAAATCATTATATTAGGTGCTCTTTCTGAACAAGAAGTGATCAGTTGAAGACTGAAGATCAGTAGTTGGCTTGGTGAGACACTGCATTAGAATCTGGTCATAATTTTAGGCCAGAAACACTCAGGCAGATGCCAGCATACTAGGTTTCAGAAATATTCTTTCTACTTGTTAGAAGCTATCTTATGCTTTTTCCTGCATCTGAGCTATTGTGGTAGACTATATGATAGGAAAAAATATGGCTTATGTTGCCAACTCTTTATCTCCCAATTGAATTAGTACTTTATTTGAAAAACTCCAAAGCTATAAGATTCACCTTTAAAACTATATTAAAATAAAATGCTAAAACATATCACTTCTTTATTCCATTTGCAAATGAAAAAAAGCCATATGTGCTTCTATTCAGGTTTCAACTAAGATGTCATAAGATTCAAGTAGGATAAAGAAAGGAAATAAAAATGAAAACTAAAAGTTATTTATTCCTCACAGTGTAGTACATGGAACATATGTTAAGTTGTGAACTTAAGTAATACTCATCTTTTTCATGCATATGCTTGGCTTCCTTACCTTTCTAGCCTCAGATACTGTACACCTGTCCTTTGAAAATTCTGCTTGAGCTGAGCTGGTTCCCAGGGTAGTTATATCTTTGGAGAGAATCTAATTGAATCCATATAATTTGTTGGTAGGCTCCAGCAACACCATCAGCAGTACCTGAAGGATATTAATATTTGGAAAAAAGGGAAGATTCTAGGATATAGATGAAGGGAAGAATAGCAACAGAGCAGAGCTTATTGAGTGAATTTCCACTAGATATGTTGTTTGAAGTCAAAGGGTAAGAGGATATTGGGAATTCCCTGGTGGTCCCGTGGTTAGGACTCTGATCTTTCACTACCAAGGGTGCATGAATCCCTGGTCAGGGAACTAAGATCCCACAGGCCACATGATGTGGCAAAAAAAAAAAAGAAAGAAAAAAGTGTTGAATTTAGAGACCTTCCCCCATAATATTTCAAGTTTGCCTGCTCTGTTGAGTCACATGACCCCTTCAGGCAGTCGTCCTCTAAGTTTTACTTCAGTAACTTAATTTCCAAGGTAAATCAATGTCTAGTTTCAGAGACTTCTCTTATTTTGCTGAGGGTTTTCTTTGGTGATATTTATTCTTAAGGTTCCATTCGTTCCTTTCTTCATCCAAAAAATATTTGAGAGTTTCATATATGCTTACATTCAGTTCAGTTCAGTTCATTTCAGTCGCTCAGTCGTGTCCGACTCTTTGCGACCCCATGAATCGCAGCATGCCAGGCCTCCCTGTCCATAACCATCTCCCGGAGTTCACTCAGACTCACGTCCATCGAGTCCGTGATGCCATCCAGCCATCTCATCCTCGGTCGTCCCCTTCTCCTCCTGCCCCCAATCCTTCCCAGCATCAGAGTCTTTTCCAATGAGTCAACTATGCGCATGAGGTGGCCAAAGTACTGGAGTTTCAGCTTTAGCATCATTCCTTCCAAAGAAATCCCAGGGCTGATCTCCTTCAGAATGGGCTGGTTGGATCTCCTTGCAGTCCAAGGGACTCTCAAGAGTCTTCTCACATACATAAATGAATATGATGTTCTCTCTGCCCATAAATGGTTTACATTCTATCTCTGTTTACCTCTAAGGATCTCCCAGTTCATGTCTCATTCCTTTGCAGTATTTCATGCGGAGTTAATCTCTTCTGAATTGGGGTCCATGAGTGGTGATGCATAAACTCTCTCTAGTCCCAGGATATGTAGGGTGGGTTTTCTTTGAGGAAAAAATAAAGAGTGATGAAACAGAAAATAAAGTTAGGGAATAATTGGGCAAAACTGGAATAATACTGTAGTTACCAGCAAATAATGTTTGTGCTTTCCTCTGCCCTACAGAAAACCCAGAAATCAGAGAACCAGCAAAAGAAAACTGGGGCTTTTGAAAATAAGCTTTCTTCATCTGCTTCAGCATTAAGATGATAAAATGGCATTTTTTTAGCCCTATGATGGGCTTCCTGTTAGACTTAATGAACACCACACGGCATTAATGAAAACCAAAATTGCTATAAAGATAAAACACATTTATCTCCTGCATGGTGTAGCAGGCAGTAAGTCAGCAATGCTTTTGCATTTTATGCAAGGTGACTGCTCAATAGTAATTGCTTCAGTTTAAGCACGAGTAGAAATTGTTAGCTGCAGTCCTGCCTCCAGAGATGTAAGCACTTTCTGAGGGTGGAAGGAGAGCTGGAAAGACATTTATGGTCTAACTTTTATTTGGGTCTATGTGTTTACTCAGCTCTGTGCACCTGGAGGAGGCTGGCATTCTACGGGCTGGTCCAGGGGGACCCGAGCAGCAATGGCCAACAGTATCCAGTGCGACACCAGGTAAAGACCCAGGGTCTCTCCCTTCTTGTTTGAGTTCTGGAAAGTCATCAGATGACCTGTTTTTGTAAGACCAGGAATATCAGTGGCTCTCTTTTAATTCTTTCTTCTTTTCCTTACATGTGTGACTTCCTCATGTACATGATTATACACAAGTATTTTGATTTTCTTCTTAATGTACCTCAAAGGTTGGAAACAGGTAACATAAGGGCGTGTGTGTGCATGAAATTCTTTTCTGTAATAACCAGGTGCATGTCAAATACTTAGTCTGTCTGAGCTACACAGACAAGATCTGGTGGCCTCATGCACAGAGATGACACTGTTAGCAAAGATCTTTTGGTTAAAGATGTTGGAAATCCACTCCAAATAGTAAACAAAAGAGAGACTGATAGATTGATTAATAGATAGACTGATGAAATGGAGCTTCTTGTGGAAGTAGAAAACTTGTTGGAACCAAGGCACCGCTCTGTCTGACTTCAAGTCACAGTCAGGCCTCCTTCTTTCCTGACATCTGCATCTTTCAGTAGACTGCTTTTTATTGCCTCGACATGCACGTTGCTAAACGTGACCAGTCTTGCAGTTTTTTAGTGCAGAGGACCAGTGGGAACTGATTCCTAATCCAAACTTTCAGGAAAGAGAATCTGCCAGGTGACATCAGGAACCCAGTGGCTGGGTGAGCATTAAAAAATTTTCCAAATTCACATTTCCTTATTTTCCTTATCTTGCCCAGTCACTAAAGCAGTGCCATATAATGTAAATATGGCTTTGGAGACCCATCCTGGTGGTAATTTTCAGAAAGGAACAAATATAGAGGTTATAAATGTTGTCTATCATAATCCTCTATAAATAGAACATCATTGTGGTGATAATAGTTACTAATTTTTGAAACACACTGTATCCAGACACTGTGCCACGCATGATCTCATTTACTCCCTGAGACAGTCTTGCTTGGGATTTATTATCTCTGTTGTACATAAGAGGAACTAGAGACACAGAGAGGTTAAGAAACATACCCAAGTTCACATAGTTTATGGTCGAGGTAGGATTCAAACCTAAGTGTGTCTAACTTCAAATCCAAGTGTATCTAGTTCTTCTATTCATAGCATGGCTGGCTTGCAAGAATCCACCCAAATTCGAACATATATATATATATATATATATATATGTATATTCGCATACATAACAGATTATATAAGTGTATGTGTAAAAAGTTCTTTCCAAAAATAATCTGGTGCCTTTCAAATGATTAAGCTGTGCAAGTAACATGTGCAGCTAAGGGCCCATTTTTGCTGGCAGCTCTTAAGAGTTTTCGTTGATTCTAATCAGCCAGCATTTGCTATTTATGAATGTTGTATAATTCAACTAAAAGTCACATTTGTCAAAAAAAAAAAAATGCCTAAGTTAAAGCAATTCATTAGAGAGCTAATATTCCAGATGGCAAAGGGGAGAACATAAAATAGTTCATTGACAAATTTGCAACCCCAGTGCCAGTGGTGGCATAACGTGGTGGAGGAGGAAGTGGTTTTAGACTGCCAAGCGTTGTAGGATGGGAGGCATCTGAGAGGTGAGAACTGCTCAATCAAAGCAGTGCCATGAAATCACCGCTACCATCCTGCCTCCATTTCAGAGTTTTTCTTGTTCTCATAGAGACTTTGCAGGTCAGGCTGGTGAGTCCAGAACTAACTTTGAATACATTCTCCCTTTCATTGATGGTGCTAGTTAGTGTATATTCCTAGGCAAGTGAGAAATAGGAACTGTTTATAGATTATTTTATCTGCATCTGGCCCAGGACTCTCCTTCAAATTCAAAACAATGTTAAGAACCCATCTTAAAAAAAAATTATTGAATATAGTTGATTTACAATGTTGTTTCTGCTGTACAGCAAAGTGATTCAGTTATACATATACATATGTTCTTTTTTATATTCTTTTCCATTATGGTTTATCACAGGATATTGAATATAGCTCCCTGTGCTATACCGTAGGACCTTGTTGTTTATCCATTCTCTATATAATAGTATGCATCTGCTAACCCCACACTCCCAATCTATTCCTCCCCTAGCCCTGTTTCCCCTTGGCAACCACAGATCTGTTCTTTTTGTGTGTGAATCTGTTTCTGTTTTGTAGGTAAGTTCATTTGTGTCATATTTTAGATTTCACATATAAGTGAGATCATACGGTATTTGTCTTTCTCTTTCTGACTTCCTTCACTTAGTATGATAATCTCATGGTTCAACCATGCTGCTGCAAATGGCATTCTTTCATTCATTTTTATGGCTGAGTAGTACTCTATTGTTGGAGAAGGAAATGGCAACCCACTCCAGTATTCTTACCTGGAAAATTCCGTGGATCAAGGAGCCTGGTAGGCTACAGGCCATGGGGTCACAAAGAGTCGACACGACTGAGTGACTTCACTTTCACTTTCAGTACTCTATTGTATATATATAACATATCTTGATCCATTCATCTGTTGATGGACATTTAGGTTGCTTCCATGTCTTGACTATTGTAAACTATGCTGCTGTGAACACAAGGGTGCATGTATCTTTTTGAATTATAGTTTTATCTGGGTGTATGCCGAGGAGTGGGATTGATGGATCATATGGCAACTCTATTTTAAGTTTTTGAGGAACTGCCTTACTGCACCAATTTACATTCCCACCAGCAGTGTAGGAGGAAGGAACCTGTCTTCTTGACAGAAGATAGAGAAGGAGTCGCCATGGCTCCCTGTCCCTGCTGTCCTGATTCCTCTTGGATAATCCCTTCTGTTCAGGGCTGTCCCTGGCTGCTGACTCATGAGTCAGTTTTCATGGACTGAGCTGGACGGAGCTTCCATCTTCCATGAGTGACCTCCCTGTACTTTTCAGCATACCTCTGCACCAGTGATGGGACATTAGAGAGATGCTCCTCTGTGTTCTGCTCTGTTCTTTGGGTATTTTAGAGTTTTAGGACTCAAAATATGTTCTGCACTGTTTGGAGGGAACACGGGATAAAGATTTAAGATTATGGTTTAAAGTCAGATGTGAATTGAATCCCAATTCCAAACTTACTTGTTGGGTGCTGCTGCTACTGCTAAGTCGCTTCAGTCATGTCCGACTCTGTGCGACCCCATAGATGGCAGCCCACCNAAGATTTAAGATTATGGTTTAAAGTCAGATGTGAATTGAATCCCAATTCCAAACTTACTTGTTGGGTGCTGCTGCTACTGCTAAGTCGCTTCAGTCATGTCCGACTCTGTGCGACCCCATAGATGGCAGCCCACCAGGCTTCCCCGTCCCTGGGATTCTCCAAGCGAGAACACTGGAGTAGGTTGCCATTTCCTTCTCCAATGTGTGAAGGTGAAAAGTGAAAGTGAAGTTGCTCAGTCATGTCCAACTCGTAGCGACCCCATGGGCTGCAGCCTACCAAGCTCCTCCGTCCATGGGATTTTCTAGGCAAGAGTACTGGAGTGGAGTGAGCATAAACAAATTGGTTAAATTCATGTTTTCTTTGTTACCCTATCTGTAAATTGAGTATAATAATACCAGTTTTATCCAGTTGCCATGATAACTGAAGAAGAAAGAGCTGAAAAATAGCGCTTGGCATATAGTATTAATAAATGTCTAATCTTTTCACTCCTTTTTTTTCTGGCCTACTTTTGTTTCCTGCAGTCTTTGTTGTGGCCTTAGATGGTAGCATGGTGGGCAGCGTTCAGTAAGTAGTTCTCACTTCTGAGCCCAGATACAGAGCCTCTGAAGTAGTCTGGATCATCCTGGTAGCTGTACAGTCTGTACACCTCGCCCCCACCCCAGCCACCCTCCTGGAGAATTCATCGACATGCCCCAAAACGCTTGGTTGTTTTCATTCCTAGGTAGAGCTTGCCTTTCATGGATTCTGCTGCCCTTAGTGCTTCATGATGATGGTGTAGTTGCTTCCGAAAGGCTTCCACCTGGTGCCCGAGTCCCCACACACTTGCTCTCCCTATCTGAGAGCTTCTCTAGAAATAGCACCGTCTCACACCAACCCCGGCAACAGCCGTGGGAATAGAGAGAGGCCTGCTGTGACCCAGTCCTCCTTGGCATGTGTTCTTTGTAGTTGTTTTTCCTCCACTGATGAATCCTTTGGCCTTGTCATCAAACTGTTCATTTATTGTCACAGTCCCCAGAAGCTGAGGCTAAAATGCCACGGTCTAAAGGGGTCAGTGGGGATATCACCAGGTGCTGTTCCCCGCAGGATGAACAAGGCAGGCATTAAACCCGCTAATCCCAATTCCTGGCCCCTTTCTCCAGCCTCAGCTCTGTGTGAGCAGATTTGGACCACAGGCTTCTTATTTCCTTAGCAGCTCAGTGAGACTGAGGAGGGAAAGGAAAGGAGCTGAGGTGGGGAGTGCACAGCTCACAGTTCCTCTTCAGATGGAGGAGTGTGTTGCGGGGAGGGGCATTAAAGGGCCAGCCATTCACGCTTACAACTCTTTTAACGTTCTTAGTGTGCAGTCTCTGGAGAGGTTTTAATGAGTGCCCTCTTGCACAGTTCCTAGAGGGAATCCCAAGAGATTATGAAAAGACTGTCTGTGCCTTCCAGAGAGCCAGTCTGGCTTCAGGGCCCCTGATTGCTTTGCCCTCATACTGGTTCTTCCGGGCTCCTCTTTCCACATTTCATGGGATCTCAGGACTTACTCAAGGCAACAGTACATTATTTTTGGAGTGGGAGATGTTCACTGTTTTCAAAAAGAGCTCAGGGAATTCCAAAAGGCACAGCACTGCCAAAGATAACATTATAGCTTTTCAAGCAACAACCACCCCCCGCCCCCCCCCCCACACACACAGGGACCTGGGGCTGAACAGTGAAAGGTTAATTAGGTAGGTGAGGCAACTCAGGCCCTGAGGCTTCTTTAGACAAGCTTAGTTTAGAGGGACTGCACAGGGCTTCTCCAAGGATGGTTCCCAGNACCACACCCACACACACAGGGACCTGGGGCTGAACAGTGAAAGGTTAATTAGGTAGGTGAGGCAACTCAGGCCCTGAGGCTTCTTTAGACAAGCTTAGTTTAGAGGGACTGCACAGGGCTTCTCCAAGGATGGTTCCCAGAGCCACACTGATAACACCCATCAGATCTGAAAATCTTGGGGGGAGGCCCAGCCATCTGTGTTTTAAGGGGCCCTCTAAGTGACCCTGATGAACCCTCCAAGGTTGAGGACTGGTCGAGAGTTGAGGGTATATTCCTGAGGTTGTCTCATACCTTTGGAGGCTCAGAAACCTTGCAATGAAGGCCTCTGTTTATGTGTCTGTTTATGATTCTTACTAGAAACAGGAAGCCTTCCGCATGTCAAAGAGCCAATAACTAAGAGCTCAGGCTCTGGGTCAGAGTAAGCCTATTTAAAATCTCACTCTTCCACTCAGAGGTTGTATGTTCCTAGGACCATTATTTCTGAGTCCCAGTTTCTTTCTTTTTGAAATGGACAGAATAATGTCTACCTTATAGGGTTGATGCATGAATTAAATGAGACAGTACACACATCTGCAGAGGAGTCTGGAGAGCGATGTTTAGTAAACGATGGTTATTTTTAGGATTTTTCAAAGTGTGAGTCTACCTTTCAACGTCAGAATTTAGGTCTGAATTGTTCTGAGTAGTCTCTGTGGGAAGGCTTTATTATAGAGCAGACTTTTTAAAAAGCACCATTTTGTGCCCTTGGGGGATTGTTTTTGCCCTGGTTTGCTGCATCTCTTTACTGTGTGGAAAATGGAGAGTTAACGTGCCCTAGTTTCATAGGGAGATTCATGCTCTTATTTGTCTTAGGGATTCCCACCTCCCTGACAAAAGCAACTCCCCACGGAAGGTCTCCACAGACTTAATCTTTTATTCTTCCCCAGAAAGAAGTCATGATCCTTAAATTTGGGGGAATCCATTTAGGAGCACTGCCAACATGAATTTTTCCACTTCATGAGTGATTGTAGCCTCAGGCCTTGTCCGAGAATTTAAAAAGCATGCTGTTCCACTAACCTGCTCACCCTCAACTTCTGCTGTTGTCATGGCAACGATAGTCCTGGGAGATGTGTGCATATCTTTATCAGGGAGGAAAAAAAAATGAGATCAGCGATCTATGTGGGTGGGGCAGCTCCCTCCCATCAGTATCCTCCACTCTCACCTTGCATCTCACAGCCCAGGAGTGCCAGATTGCCATAGGGTCTCTAGTAGTGGAGAAAAACAAGTCCTTGTATAAGATACACTTTTACTCTCTTGGTGCTGTGGAGCTCATCAGGTCTGCTAGAGTTCTCGGTGTAGCTTATCTTGTGTGTTCTGACCTGGCCTGGAGGGCCCGAGCAAGGTGTTGTGAGAAAGGGAATTAGAATCCTCTACCCAGGAGACGCCAGGAAGTTTGTCTTTGCTAGCCCCATCTGTCTGGACTTTCTTCAACTCCTTCTTAAAGAGCACTTGGCACAGCACTTGGCACCTTCTATTTTTAATGGTCATGTAAATGAAAAAACTAGAAGGAAGACTTCCTGCTTTTTCTGAAAAGTTTCTGTTGAATAGATTCTGATATAGTTCTTTCTCTCCACTTTGTATTCCTCACACTGCTCTCAGTTTTCCTACATCCATTCTTCCAGGCTCAGTAGGCAGTATACAGTCAGGGTTGGGGCTGGGTTACATAGTACAAGAATTTCTTCCATGTCAGAGGCCCACAACAGATCCTGTGCCTCCTGAAAATGGAATCCCTTGTGCATTGAGGACCTCCTTGGTGGCTTAGACAGTAAAGCCTCTGTCTACAATGTGAGAGACCTGGGTTCGATCCCTGGGTTGGGAAGATTCCCTGGAGAAGGAAATGGCAACCCACTCCAGTACTCTTGCCTTGAAAATCCCATGGACGGAGGAGCTTGGTGCAGGCTACTATCCATGGGGTCGCAAAAGAGTCGGGCACGACTGAGCAACTTCACTTTCTTGTACACTGAGATGTGTGCTCCTGAGCATATATTTTGGAGAGGGGGGAGTGTGGTGAGGAGGGAGGAGCAGCAGGCCTGTTGCCTTAGGCCACAGTTTCCTTCAGCCCCACAGATGCAGAAAAGCAGCTAATGGAGGGCCAGGAAATGGAGACTCATTACAGTTCCCTTGGTTATCATCGATCCATCTAACGAGCCTCGGGAGGAGTGCAGACTGGTCCCTGCAAAGTTCATCATGAGAAACAATTTTTGCATATGTCTTTAGAAAATAATGCACTTCATTCTTCTTTTATTTGAGTGTTGCATGGAACAGGAGAGTTTCTGAGTAACCTTCCCTTCTAGCTTTCTCTATACACTGTCCTTGGTGGCTGAACTTTTAAGTCCCTTTTCGAAAGGGAAATTCAAGTTTCTACTGTGGAGATGTCAAAAGACCACAAGGAAGGGGGGTGTCACCAACTCTGCTGCCTGTCTTGGCTCAAAGATGACAGGCCACTTGTGTGTTTGAGAGCTTTGTGGGGAAGCAGAAGTGTTGGGTAAGAGTCCACACTTCATTCTGTGGGACAGATTTCTTGGATTGTATGGAGCTGGTGGGCCTGGAGCTCCTCCCTGGGAGGTGCTTGGACGAGAAAGACCTATGCCAGCATTGAGAGCAGATGGGTAGCAATAACTTGTAATGCCTTTCAGCTTTGCAGCTCTATCAGGCATTGCCCTCAGCCTCACTGATTCTAGTGAACTAGAAATGAAAGCCAGTCCCCAGCAACAGCATGGATCTTTAATGACAAATATTTTCAGAGCAACTCAGCCCAGATTCCAAAAGAACTTGAAAAGTTCATTTTCTCAGAGGCTGTCAACTTTGCAGTTGAGAAGGTCACTGCCTAATCTGGAGAAACACATTCAGGTCAAGCACTGGCTAGAGACCAGGGGCCTCTAGGGGAAGGTCATAATAGAGTTCAGTGCCAGGAGACCTGGAAGTGAGCCTGTGGGTTGGAGAGGAGCCCCTCTCTGACTCAGCCCTCAGAGCTTGTTACCCACGGTCAGAGAAAGGACAAGGAGCAGAGATGGGTGCCGTGTCACCCCCAGCTCAGTGAGACCAAGAGCTGCCTTGGCAGCTCCCTGCCTAGAAGGGTCTGACTCCAAGGCAGTGGGCTAGCTGAAGGATGGGAGAAGGCAGTCGTGATGGCAATACTAATGGAGATAAAGGGGGAAAAGGTGCTTGTGCTTAGTACTAAAAAAGGAAATGGAGAGCTTTGTGAAAGTCAGATTCAAGAGGTTAACTATAGAAGGTTCAGTTCAGTTCAGTTCAGTCGCTCAGTCGTGTCCGACTCTTTGCGACCCCATGAATCGCATGTTGATCTCCTTCAGAATGGACTGGTTGGATCTCCTTGCAGTCCAAAAAAGATACTCAAATTTTACTACTTTACCTTAAAGTAATAGTTCATAGCTTGCCTGACTTTTCACCCATTCTGCTGATTCTGCCAGTGAGTTCCTCTATAGTGACAGCCAGAGGTGCTGATGGAAAATATGTAATTAGCCAAGTGTAAAAAGCAGAAGTTGAGGTCATTCCATCTACTTCAAAAAGGGGGCATGTCTCTACCTCAGGGCTGAGTCTTTTGAAGGATCGTTTTGTAATTGGTGGTATTGGTGGTGAGTTTTTTTGTTCATGTTGTTGCTTGTTTTATTTTTCAACTGTTACTAGGAAATAATTGTGGAATGAGTGCTTGGAATATTTTAATTCTTGAAGGCAAAAGAATGTAACTAAGGACATTTTCCAAGGAATGTTTGAAGATCTTCATGTTAATTTGTGGTTCAACTAATCTACTTTTTAATTAAAGATTTTTAATTAAAAGAGAGAAAACATATATATATATATAGGTTTGAATCAGTGTTATAAAACAATACGTCTTAAACTGTGATCTACAGCTTACCCACATCAGAAACATATGGTTGTGCTTATGTGAAAAATTCAGACTCGAGGACTCCACACCAACTAAATCTCTGGGAAATGGAAGCCAGGAAGTAGCTTTTTAAATCACAACAGCTCATTCTAAGATTCTCTAACTTTAAGAACCATTTTTTAATGTTTTTAAATAGGAGATAAAAAGGCAAGACAGTAAATCATTCTTTTAAACTTAGACTTTAAGTGTTAGTGAGGTGAGCTCTTGGTGACAGTTTGTCTTCCCTATTCTTCGCCACTCAGCTCTGGCACTGGTGCTGAAATTAGAAATGAAGTAGGGGAAGAAAAACTTATTTCTTTATATATATATATATATATACACACACACGTATATATATATTGCTTTAATGGCCATCAAAAAGACTATTTCATTTCCTCTCACCAACCCTGTCCACCAGTTATGTTAGTCTTCAACATATCCTCAGAGCAATGTGTATGAGTAAATATTCTACATTTGTTCATATATATACACTTTTTTAAGCACTGTGAAGACACAGACAAGGCTTTAACACAGCTGGGGGCTGCTTACATATCACTTTAAAATGATCACTGGTTTGCTTTACCCAAGACTTTCAATAGGCTTGCTGTGGCCTTTAGTTCCCAAACCTCAGAGTGAAGTTAGGATGACCAAATAGGAAAGCATATTCAAGACTGATGTCAGTACACTTTTTGCAGATCTTAATAGAAATAGGAGGAGAAGGGGACGACAGAGGATGAAATGGTTGGATAGCATCACCGACTCATTGGACATGAGTTTGAGCAAGCTCCAGGAGATGGTGAAGGACAGGAAAGCTGGGCGTGCTGAAGACCACGGGGTCACAAGGAGTCGGACATGACTGAGTGACTGAACAACAATAGAAACAGGTCTAGGCTAAGCATGAGATGGCATATGGGAGTCACCACTCCCACCACATGGATTCCAAGAACTCAGGTGCTGCAGTGTAGACTGACAACCAGCCTGACGGTGACCCAGCTGCATGGGCCCTGGGTCAGGCAGTCGGGCCCCTGCCCACACTGACCTGCAGGGCACCGCTGCTCAGTCTTGTGCTTTCAGATAGGCCGAGGAGCTCCAATGTGGGGACCATATGCTGCATTGTGGGGAAGCAGGTCCTGCTTCCCTGAGCTGACCCTCTGAGGACAGGTGATGAGGCAAGAAATGTCTGTTGCTGGCTCCCATGCCCCCAGCGAGTGCAGAAGCAGTGGCACAAGGTCCTCTACTAACTAGGCATGTTTTCCTTAGTGCTGAGCCACGGGCACCCTGCCTTGTTATTCCTCAACTGCAGGAAGGGCCCTCTGCCTTTCACCCTGCCCACGAGGCCATATCTCTGAGTCCTTCCAGACCCTCCAGTAGGTGTGGAGGAGGGCCCAGATCCTCCTCAGCAGACGGGGAGCTGTGAAGAAGGGGTGTAGGCCCATCCTTCCTGCTGTTTTAAGGACCTCTGGTGGCTTCGTTTCTTGCTTCTTCTTGCCATTCCGTCTCCTGGAAGGCAAGGGGCACAGGACTGGAGAGCATGGCAGGGCCCTTAGGGATTTCACCTGGAGACCAAAGTGACACAGAGTCCATTATCAGGTCCTGCTGGTGGCTAACTGAGGCTGGAGAGGGCTGAGTGGTGACAGAAGCCGGGATCGTGGTGAGAGCCTGTCAAGAGGATGAGCTGAGGGGAGGCGCTGAGGTCTGGAGGAGCAGCTGGTGCCACCAGGTTGGAGTGAACCCTTCCCACAAAACCTGTGGTCAGATCTCTGCTCACAGCCACTGCACACCAGGTGGCCAGACCCTACCACTTCATCTTCAGGGACCAGCTCACTCTCCAGTTTGCTTGGGAGAAAGAGGATGACTTTTGTCATTTCCCAGGAAAAGATATGCTTAGCTTGAAACAGGCACATATAGAAGTGGCCTGTTTTAAGAAGGAGAGGACATTTTGAGAGGCAGGCCCCTTGTTAAGTTTAGATTCTGTTTACTTGATGAGGAGACGGGGCGGGGTAGGGGCGTGGTGGGCAGGTCAGCAGGGCCTCAGAAATCATCTAAGTCTAGTGCCTCCTCTTCCAGATAAGGGTCAGTGGTCTCACAGAGACTGGGGCCAGCCAAAGCCACACAGCCAGTTAGTGACAAGCCTGGAATTAGAACTTGGGCCCTGGTCCATTTCCAGTGGCCTAGCAGAAGTGGGAAGGAGACTTCCAAGCCAGCGGGTATGAGAGGCTGTTGGGTTACCTTTGCTGGGACAGGAATAAGGCTTTACAGAAGCAGTCTTGTAAGAGTTCTTCTAAAAAGGCTCAGGAAAGAAAGGAATCAGAAGAAATTAGCAGGAAAAAAAATTCAAGGTTAAATTATGGCCCAACCCATTTTCACACTGTGGGGTCAACATCTTTTTAGGTTACAGTTTAGGAACATTCCTAGGAATGGGCTCAACTGATAATGGCAAAGCTTTAAAGTCCAAGGTAAAAAGCTTAATTTTTGAATTTGAAGCCATTTCTAACACCTCAAGTTTTTCTTCAAAGTGGCTGCTTGAGAATGCATTGGTATTTTCAATAAACGTAGAGAATGCCTGCCTTATATATAATCTTTCCCTTTAAGTTTCAGCTTTTCCTTATTACCAAATTCTCTTTTAGATCAATAAGACCCAATGATTTTCTTTTATGTTGTTTCCTAAAGAAAAATATGTCAAAATCAAATTGCTGCTTTCAGCCCAATATTATGCAGTGAAATCCACTTTTTAGGTGGCATCTTTCCATCAGTTTTTCATATAGTGACATAGGAACCCTGGAACCCATGACTGGCCTCAGGATTCCTTTCCTGGAAAGCTCATTCAGAGGCAGACCCCACATGTCCTCTAGCCTTGAGAATCAACTGAACTGCATTTCTCCCCAATCCTGACATGGCATAAAGGAGAGAGAATTGGGGTCAAGAGAGAAGATGATGACAAAGTGAGAGTGAACTGAGAAGTCAGGGGAGGTTTCTGATTAGGGTGGGAGGACTGATGGGGATGAAATCTAGAGGGATGTTCTGTGAGAACCTGTGCTCTCACAGGTGGACCAGAAATTTCCTCTTGGAAGGTCAGGGCAGGTCAGGAGTCACCTGTGCATTCTGACACAGATGGTGATAGTTTGCTCTGATCGGTGCAGTGGTTTCCTTACCTCCAAATTAGTCCTTGCCTTCTTCAAAACATCGTGTGTCCTGGTCACTGTAACAACAACAAAACAGTTCCCAAAGGCAGAAATTCCCAGTGGGGTCCATATCTGTCTTGGGTGTGTGTGTTCTAAAGCTTGTCTTTCTGGCCACTCAGCTTGGGGTCTCCTAGTCCCCTCCACCCCCACATCTCTTCCTCTGCCTCTATGATTACTGATGGCACAGGAGGTTCAGGGATGTCACATAAGTCTCCTCCATCCCCTAGCCTGTCTGGTCACTGTCCATTCACAGCACAAGTGGGGAGCCAGGAAGGCCCTCCCAATTTCCTGTCCCATTCCCTGGCTCAGGGCACCCACACTGGCTGAAGATGAACTTCTCCATGCTCTCCTTCTGCTGGTTGGCGGTCTTCAGACGCTCAGATGTACTCTGAAGGAGACTCTCCTGCTTGGATAGTTTGGTTCTCAGTTCCAGAAGCTCCTTTTTCATAGACTCTCCCTGGGAAGAAAAATAGGTGCTCTGTCAGGAGTCAGAAGGCCTAAAGCACCCTGTGATTTGTGGTTCTTTACAGCCCCAAATAGGATTCTACAATCTTCTCAAGTATTTCTGGACCAGATTTCCCTCATCAAAGCCTCTAAAACCCTCCAGCAGGTGATGGCTCAGGATGGGCCATGAGGTGGGAACACTGAGGACCTGGAAGCCCCTGTGCAGAGGAGCACAGGCCACACTCCAGCTGCTGCAGAGAACCTGAGTCCAGGCCACACTGAGACTCCCAGCCGTGAGTAAGAGCTCTGATTAGTGCTGACATAGTTATACCACTTGGGCATCAAAACTTGGTCATCATATGCCTGGGGAAACAGGACTGGCCTGAGACGGTCTACAAGTCTGTAAATATATCTGCCAACCTCAGGATGGCAAAATACTTCCTCCTTGGAATTAGCGAAGTTGGATCCCCTAAAGTTATCACTGATACTAGTCTTGAGTGAGAACACTAGGAGGGATTTTGAAATCTACCTAATCCAAGATCATCAACCAGAGTGGCCTGAGATCTGAGAGCACCTGGGGGAGGCTGACTCTCACCAGGCTTGACCCAGAGATGCAGGTTTAAGTGGACACTTTTCTGGGATTTCAGTGAGTGGGTAAAAAGGGCTGGTCCATTTCTGGTGAGCTTCTGTGATCCTGTCTGCCTATGCAGACCTGGAGGTGAGTGGGAGTGGGCTTAGGATGGAAAAGGAGGTGTTGATGTTTTAAATGGCCCTGAACTTCAGCTCAGCTGAACTTCAGAAAGTTAAAGGGATGGAACATTTGTGGGTTACCAGGGCTCTCATGTCTCTGCCTCCTCTATGTTCTTTTCTTCTCCTGTTTGGCTCCTTATCCTGGGGATCAGGCTGGGAGGAGAGAGATGTTTTCAGACCTGCACAGATAGCGCTCACCACGGAGGAGAGGTCTCCCTCCAGGGACACATGCCTCATGTCCCTTTCGTCCCAACTGCCCATTCGGCTCCTGATCTTCAGACTCTGCAGGCTGAGGAGGTAGAAGGCTAGTTTGGGGGCAGAACCGGTAGAGGATGCTGGCTTCTTACCACTTTGCCCATAAGCATAGCGCCAGGAGAGCTTGGCAAGGCTGCTCGCCAGAACATGGTGAGGAGGGAGGCCGACTCCTCCAGCCGGTGGTGCAGGGCGGTGGCGCTGCTCCTCAGCTCCTGGATGCCTTCGCTGCCCATCACCTGGGAAAGGGGGCAATAGCCATGGGTATCCCTGTGGCTGAGAGAGCACAGGTCTCGGCTTCCTTTGTGAGCGAGGTACGGCCACAGGCTTGCTTGAACCTGTGAGACATTTTCCTAACCTGAAAGCCAAGGTTCTCTGACCTCAGCAAGGACCTCCCACTTTGTAAGAATTCATTTGATTCCACACTTTTTAGCTTTTAGTCCTGCTTTGTGCTCTGGAGTCTAAGGTCCCTATTTTTTGCACTTGATGAGGCTCCCTTTTCCCTTGTGGTGTATAAACAGGCATTAATCCTACAACCTAGTCAGCCTGACTCCCAGGAAGCTGAAACAGCAACATCACAGCCCATGTCTGTAAGCTGGGGCGGGCCCCCATCAAAGGATTTAGGACTGAGTCACAGTTTGTTACTCTCTGTTCTTTGCCAAGCGTATCCAGTACAGTGGAGAATAAAGCTGCTGTACGTTTGTATAGCGCTTTTAGTTTAACAAGGCAGTTTCTTATCCATTGTCTTTTGTGACACTCACAAGATTCATGGGTAGTATGAATTATTAACCTCGCCTGACAAGTGAAAAGACCAGTAAAGCAGTAAGTGCCTCCACCCTGGGCAAACTTAAGTTCAGAACTGGGGCCTCTCCATTCTCTTTGCCAGTTCATCAGTGCTTAGCACATCATGACATATTTTGGCTATTTCTTTTTTCACGTTTTTCTCTTAAATGTTTTCATTACATATTGAGAGTGTACAGTATGATTTATAGAAATAATGAGTGAGTCAGAGTTGCCTTGGCCTGGATCTTATCCTAGGCTGGGTCCCATTCAAGGACCAGACATTCAAAGACTAGTGACAAGGAAAGATGATTTTTCTGGAATGGTCTCCTTGGGAATGTCACTGGCCTGAATCCTAACATCACCCTTTGGAATGTAAATAAAATTTCTCTAGGAAGAAGATAGCTTCAGGGAGTCTCCAGTTTTTAGATCCTAGAGATCTCTAAATTCCGAGTCTTCACCTAGAGATCTCTAAATTCCGAGTCTTCACCTCTTTTGAAGTATAAATACCCAGAGAGATAGCTTTGTTTTCTTGAGCTTCTTGGAGCTTAACCTTGGGACCTACCACAGACAGTAAGCATTTGACTTGGGAGACAAGTGAAAGAAAAGTGAAAGTATTAGTTGCTCAGTCATGTCCGACTCTTTGTGACCCCATGGACTGTAGCCTGGCCAGGCTCCTCTGTCCATGGAATTCTCCAGGCAAGTATACTGGAATGGGTTGCTATTTCCTACTCCAGGGGATCTTCCCGACCCAGGGATTGAACCCAGGTCTCCCGCATTGTGGGCAGATTCTTTACCATCTGGGCCACCAGGGACGCTCTGGAGCAAAACAATTAAGTACAGAATGCCTGCAAGTTTAAGTCTTAAGGTATGCGAAGAGTCCCAGCGTTAGGGGAAGCACACAGAGTGAAGCCGCCCACCCTGGCCAGGCACCAGAGTAACCATTGCATGAGCTGTTTTCCACAGTAGGTCCTGGTAAGGAACACAAAACTAATAAGCCATCACCAACCGGAAGAGTTCAGAAAAACTCAGAGGGATACACCACGTGTCTGACCACCTCCCGGCATCCTTCTTGCTGGCATCCATCTTGGCTGAACAACGCGTGCACCACCAGCAAGGACTCTGAGTCAGAACGATTGGCTAAAGACAACCCGGAAACTAAGCCCATCACCATAAAACCTGAGGCTGACAGCCACACAGCAGAGCGGTCCTTCTGGGTTCCTTGACCCCACTGCTCTCCGCCTGGGCACCCCCCTTCCCAATAAAACCTCTTGCTTTGTCAGCACATGTGTCTCCTTGGACAATTCATTTCTGAGTGTTAGACAAGAGCCCACTTTTAGGCCCTGGAAGGGGTCCTGCTTCCTGCAACACCAGGAGGCTAGGGCTTGTGCTGGGCAACTGAGATAGTCACTGACGTTTTATTTTCTCGCACACAAACAACTAATGTCAATAAACTAGAATGCATTATTCCATAGCTTGTTTATGACCGTGTTACTGTGTATAAATGCAGTCCCGAATATAAGAGACGTTTTGTATAATTGCCTTATAAAAATAGCATCATGGTCTGTATATGTTTTTCTCCTTTTATTTTTCTCCATTTATAAATATATTATGAAGATCCTTTCAAGTCAGCCTGTAGAGGCCTGAATCCTTCTTTTTAATGGCTGTATATTATTCCATGGTATAGAAGCACCAAGGGGTGCCGCTGCTTCCTATTTCCTATTTCCCTAGTGGTGGGCATTTTCTACCCCCAAGTTTTTTTCACTATAAACAATAATAATATTGGTGAATAAACATCTCTGTATACACATTTTTAAAAACTGATGGTTTTATTTATTTAATACAGAATCTCAGGAGTGAAATAGCTGGGTTAAAGGGGTTATACATATTTAATTTAAAAAGCTATTAGTATATTACTTTTCAAAATGACAGTAACAATTCCACTTCCTACTAGTGGTAAATGATTCAGCATCCTGGACAGCCTTAGGCAGTATCATTTAAAAAAGTTTTAGCTAGTCTGATAGGATCTAGTGGATTTTGAACTACAAGAGCTCTTGTGGGTCCTCAGAGGTGATTTAGGGGCTTGCCCATGGTGGGGTGATTCTCATTTGATGCACCTTCTGACCACTTACCATTTCAGCCAGTGTTGTGTGCTGAGTCGCTTCAGCAGTGTCCGACTCTTTGCAGTCATATGGACTATAGCCCGCCAGGCTCCTCTGTCCATGGGATTCTCCAGGCAAGAATACTGGAGTGGGTTGCCATTTTCTTCTCTAGGGGATCTTCGCAATCCAGGGATTGAATCCACATCTCCTGTGTCTCCTGCATTGCAGGCAGATTCTTTACCCATTGAGCCATCTGGGAAGCCCTCTTTTTGGTATTTTTCATAGAGCAGCCTCCTCCATAATGTTTCCTTTTAAGAAAGGGTTCCAAGGATAAAGGGCTTCCCTGGTGGACTCAGACAGTAAAGAATTTGCCTGCAATACAGGAGACTCGGGTTTGATCCTTGGGTTGGGAAGATCCTGCGGAAGATAATGGCTACCCACTCTAGGATTCTTGCTTGGAAAATCCCATGGACAGAGGGCTATAGTCCACAGGGTCACAAAGAGTCAGACACGACTGAGCCACTAACACTTTCCAGGGATAAAGGAATGTTTGAAAGCCCTGCCTCTCAACTATGGGTATGCAATTGGTATTGAAGGTTTTGAGTGAGGTGGTGATTTGATGAAAGCCTGGACTTCAAAGAGATCTGGAGCCCGTGGAAGAGGCCAAGAAGCTGGTGACCCCTGCGAGTGGGACAATGAGGATCTGACCTGGAGTGTGGTGGGGTGGCAGGAAGAGGGCAGGGAGTTATCCAAAGATGAACCTGTAGGATCTCCTGGATATGTGGTGAGGATGGAGTTGTAGACAAGCTAGGATGCCCCAGATTGGCACCCAGTGGTTGGCTAGGAGGCCTGTGATGACACTCCTGGAGTGAGCACACCAGTCTTCCTGGCCCTTTGGGAATTAATTTGTAAACCTAGCCGAGGTGGTTAGCAGGGACAGACATGGAGAAGCCTGAAAAAGGAGCTGGGTAAGGGGTGGTGGGGGGTGTGGAGGGTCAGGGGTGGGGCTGATTGTGGCTCATCTGGCTTCTTGTAGGAAGGGTGTGGTGGGGGAGCGGGAGGGGAGAAGGGGAGTAAGGGAAACCCCAGTCAGCCACCGGTCATTGCTCAATGGGATATCCAAGCAGACCCTTCCCCTGTCCTCTGAGGGCCCTGCCTACGTCCACCCAGAGTCCAGGGGAAAGCAACCCAGGTCTCTGTTCAAAGGGAAGGGGAATGGTGGGGAAGGCCCGGAGGCACCCCTCACATCTCCCTGGGAAGGCTACACTCACAGCCGCAGGAGGCTATTCTCCTGCCTCCAGGCTTCCCTCGTGGCTCAGGTGGTGAAGAATCCACCTGCAATGAAGGAGACCTGAGTTCAGTCTCTGGGTCGGGAAGATCCCCTGAGAACAGAATGGCTACACACTCCAGTATTCTTGCCTGGAGAATCCCATGGACAGAGGAGCCTGGCGGGCTACAGTCCGTGGGGTTGCACAGAGTCTGACACGACCTTCACTTTCCAGGTCAACGGTAGGCTCTCAGGTGGGGAGTCCTACACGGAAGCCCCCTCCCCGGAGCTCTCCTCCTCACACAGTTCTTGAAGCCTCCGGACTCTGAGTTGTCACACCCCTCCCTCAGCACACCCCACTGCTCTCCTTGTTTAACGCTGTCCCAGCAGTCAGGCCCTTGGTGCTTTGGGAGCTAACAGCGCTTTTGCCCAGGCTCTGCCTTCTCTGGGGGGTTCGGGATTGAGAGGAGGCAAGAGGGTTCCAGACCGAGGAGCAGGGTTGCCAATCCTGGTTCTTTCCCTGCAGCGCTTGAAGGCTGTGACCAATTTCCTCACAAATTACCTCGAAGCGGGACTGCTTTCGACTTCCATGAGCTCTAAGTACTTTTGCCTCTGTGAACTCTTTCCTCCATAGGAGCATAATAAAAATCATCTTTTACTACTGTATTGGCATAAAGACAAATGTGAACCAAAATGGATTTATTATTATATATGCATTGTTTGTATATTCAAATTTCTCATACTTTTAAAATAAATGAATATGTTTTCAAGGCCCTTGGCACAGTGACTTCTGTATCTAATAGGTGCCCCCTATCCAGAGGCTAGCACCTCACCCAGGGACTATTTTCATTACAAGAAAAATTAGCCGTGTCTCTCTTTTTTTAAACAGGTTTATTGAGGAATTGAAATTAGAATCCCTCAGAGACATCTCTGCTCCCATGTTCTTTGCAGCATTACCTGCAATAGGCAACATCTGGAAACTATCTAAGTGAATTTCAATGGATTAAGATACGGTGTATATATATACACAATGGAGTATTATTCTGCTATGAGAGGAAAGGAGACCCTGCCATTGGCAACAACATGAATGGACCTGGAGGGCGTTAACATATGCATCAGTGGAACAGAATAGAGTCCAGAAATAAATTCACACCTATGTGGTCAGCTAATCGACAACAAAGGAAGCAAGAATATACAAAAGGGAAAAGACAGCCTTTTTCATAAATGGTGCTGGGAACACTGGACTAGGTGCGTAGACAGGGAGGAACCTAGCACAGTCTGATAAAATTTCTCTCTGTGTCTTTTAATCTTTAAATGACCCAGCAAATATTTGTTTACCAAACATTTGCTTTTCTGTCTCCATGGGAATTACCTTCTTCCCCTTTGAAGTCCAAAACCACTACCCCCGACATCTCATTCTGTCCTTCACTGAAGATGGTATTTAAGTGTTTTGGCCATTTTGGTAAGTTACTCAGTTTTTCTGGGTCTCTCCCATGTATCTGTGTTATCAAACTTTTGATTTCCTCCTTTTAGTCTGTCTCAGGTCAATTTAATACTTATATCAGACAGAAAAATGTTAGGCAGGTACGGGGTACGTACATTATAGATATGATATTTTCCTATCTCAGAATTATATTGCCAAAATTAATTTGAAAAAGTACTCTATTTAATTGGTTTAAAAGTAAGTAGTCACAGGAGTTTCCTGGTGACCTAATTGTTAGGATCTTGAGCTTTCAGTGCTGTGGCCCAGGTTCAATCTCTGGTTGGGCAACTGAGATCCTGCAAGCCATGGGGCATGGCCTAAATAAATAAATGTAACCACTTATAGATTAAATATTTCCAAAGCTCAAAAGTATAATAGAAACTATCTCAAATGTTTTCAAGTTCACATGATATAGGATTAATCATTGGTAAGTAAATAAAAGCAAGTTTAAAGGTATTGGTTTAATTAAAATAAAAGTGTCTTTAGAGTTGTTAGCATTAAATGTAAGATTTTATAATATATAGGCTTGCCAAAAGTCAGATAAAGTTCATGTTATCTCCATTACAAAATTTGTTAAAGAAAAATAGCTTGGGATGATGGCTGACTTTGTCTAATGTCTCACAAAGTTTCCATGGGTAGCCAAACATAATTGTTGGGAATAAGTGATTTCAGTTCAGTTCAGTTCAGTCACTCCGTCACGTCCGACTCTTTGTGACCCCATGAAGTGCAGCATGCCAGGCCTCCCTGGCCATCACCAACTCCCAGAGTTCACTCAAACTCACGTCCATCGAGTCGGTGATGCCATCCAGCCATCTCATATTTTTTCTGGAGTTATTTCTCCACTGATCTCCAGTAGCATATTGGGCACCTAATGACCTGGGGAGGTTAGGGTAGGAAAAGGTAAGTTTCATGAAACCAAATTTGAATCCATAACATGACAAGAATAATGAGAAGTCTGTTGTTACTAGAGTTGTGTCCTTTAAGTACTGAATACCAAACAGAGTACCCTAAGCTTCCAGATTATAGCTGCAATTGCATGTGAAAAACAACCAAACAAACTTCAAAAGAAAGTACAGCCTGTCCTGTACAGAAGGTCTGAACAAACAAATTATTGTTGATGGTCCAAGAGAGCCTGCCACCTTGGGTTTACTTCCAACATTGACCCAGTCCCGTGTCCAGAGCTATTGCTCTAAGGCGACATCATGGGCCACACTGAGTAGTCAGGTGACATTCCCGCTCTTATTTTGTCTCTGCATCGTAGATACTTTCTTATCCAAGCACACATATGTTATACGTGTTCCCTTGATCATCTGCGGTTACCTAAAGGTCTGTGACAAGGCTAGAAGCTTCAGCCAGTGTAATTGACTTATGTTAGATGCACACCAAGCTCCATGTCAGAGTTTTGTGGGGAGAAGGGTATCACTGGATGTGTAATCAGATTGAGGTGGATGCCCTTGAGCCTGGGAGCTTGGCGCCATGCTTGATGAGCCAAGGAGAAGTCCCCTTCCCTCAGCTAATGCCTATTTGTAAGGAGATGTGGAGGGTCATTTGGAGGGTCTTTGTCATTGAAGTTTCAAAGTCTTTAAATCCCATCCTGTTGCCCCCATGTGTTGTGGAAATAGTATTTTAGAACAAGAGAAAGGAAGACTTGATATGATAGCTATTATTTATTGAGAAATGTGATAAGTACTTTATATGCCTTGCCTACTTAAACAAGACAGAAATTATTATTCCCTTGTTCTAGATTAGGAAAACTGAGGCTCATAGGAATTAAATGACTTCCTTCTAGTCATCCTTTCTTACATCTAGTGTTTTTTGCTCACTATTATTTCCCAGTGTTGAGCTAGCTGTCTAGTACATGATGGTGCTTAATAAACATTTGTTGAACTCATCAGTGAATAACAATGGCTTAGGCAGTATTTGAACCCATGTCTGCCTGCTGCTGAACTCTATGCATTTAAATGACACACCACAGTTACTTTGTCCCACATGCCAGGTAAAGGAAACAGTTTGGTAATTTGGAGAAAACTGTTCACTGTCTGCGCTCCAGGAAAACTGTAGGGGTCTGAATTACTTTCCCATTTCTGCTATAATAAGTTCCCACAAACTTTGTGACTTAAAACAATACAAATTTATTATGTTACAGTTCCGGAGGTCAGGCATACAAAATGGGTTTTACTGTGCCACAATATAGGTGGGTTCCTGCATTATGTAACAAGGATCTACTTTCTTTAGTTTCCAATAATATGTTCCTCATTTCCATCTGAGCCCTCACTAGCAGCATCTTTCAAGACCATATTTCCGCAACAGTTTGTTAGTGACACTTAGGTATTCCCCAAGTCAAGGTATGTTTTCCCTACCATCGTCCTCACTTCTGAGTCCTCTATAGTAGAGTCGTTAATGTCCATGTTTCTACTAACAGCCTTTTCAAGGTAATCAAGACAGTTTCTCCATGCTCCTCAAAATCCTCAAATCTCTGTTTCCCAGTTCCAAAGCCACTTTTACATTCTTGGTAATTTTCACAGCAACACCCCACTTCCAGATCCCAAAATCTATATTAGTTTCTATGGCTGCCATAGTGAATGACCACAAACTAGGTGACTTAAAAAAGTGCAAATGTATTACCTTATAGTTCTAGAAACCAGAAGTCCACAGTGGGTTTCCTTGGGTTAAAACCAATGAAGGCTGCATTCCTTCCAGAGGCACTAAAGGAGGATATGTTTCCTTGTCTTTTCCAGCTCTCAGAGGCTGCCTGCATTTCCAGGCTCAGTGGCTCCTTCTTCCATATTCATGGCCACTGCAGAGCATCTGCAAACCTCACTCTCTGACTCTCCTACCTTGCTCTTCCCTCGTGAGGACCCTTGTGACTACATTGGGCTCACCTAGATAATCCAGGATAACCACTCTTGCTCAGGATCCTTAATTTAATCACATCTGCAAAGTGCTTTTCTTTTTTTTTTTAACCATGTAACATTACATAGTCATAGGTTCCAGGAATTAGGATGAGGGCATCTTTGTTGTTGTTTAGTTGCCCAGTCATGTCCAGCTCTTTTTTGACCCCATGGATTGGGATTTCCTAGGCAAGAATACTGGAGTGTGTTGCCATTTCCTCCTCCAGGGAAATCTTCCCAACTCAGAGATCGAACATTCATCTCCTGCCCATGTCTCCTGCATTGCAGGCAGATTCTTTACTGCTGAGCCACTGAGGAAGCCTGTGGACATCTTTGGGGCACCATTATCCTGCCTATCTCAGGATCTTCCATGTGCAGGCAGAGGTGGCTCTTTGTGTCTCTCTGTGTGTAAATTTCAGTGTAAGTGAAGGTAAAGTTAGGTGCAAATTAGAACACTGAAGAGGGTGTAGTCAGTGTGAACTAGACTTTAAAGGCCTTTTGAAAGCTATCAATTGTCAACAGTGTGCTGGAGATGAATTCATCACCCCCTCCCTCTCCAAATCTTAGCTAATTAGGAATAGATGCATGGGACCAACTGAGAGAATCAAAGTTCAGAATCAGGCATATTATTGGTAAAGAAGTTCTGGAGACTGTGACAGGGCTTCCAAGCTCGTGAATGCAAGGGAAGAAAGTCAAGAATGGAAGAACTTTCCCTTGGTGAGGAGGGGCACCTGTCCTGGTTTGATTACCAAACAGAGGCTGAGCTGGAGCAGACAAAAAATTAGGTAAGAGCTATGTCATGAAAGAGGGCTTCTCTGACAGCTCAGTTGGTAAAGAATCCGCCTGCAATGCAGGAGACCTGGGTTCACTTCCTGAGTTGGGAAGATCCTGGAGAAGGGAATGGTTACCCACTTTAGTATTCTGGCTTGGAGAATTGCATGGACTATCCATGGGGTCTCAAAGAGTTGGACACGACTGAGCGACTTTCACTTCACTTCACTTCACTAAGTCATGAAAGAACAATAACTGTTGATGTTAACTTGGCCCAATCAGGAAACACAATCTAAGGAATTCCCCAGCAGTCCTATGGTTAGGACTTGGTACCTTCACTGCCTGATTTGATCCCTGCTTGGGGAACTAAGATCCTGCATTGTGGCCTGTGGCACAACCAAAAAAAAAAAAAAAGGAAATATAATGCATTTAAACTTTAGCTTATGATAATCTCCCCAATGAGACAACTTTTCTGAGAAGAGTAAGTAAGGAAGTAGAGCTAAACGTGAAAAGTCCCTTCTTAGCACATGGCTGTGAGGTTGGTTGGAAGGATGGTTGGTGGGTCTTTCCTCCTCTGTGGGAAGAGCTGGAAATGTGGAGAGAGGAGGAAAGTCCCCACTCCATTGTTATGTTAAGGGAGTAACATAACAGTACATATGTTATGATGTACTGTTTTGTCCCAGGATTAAGAGTATTTCCCCAAGAGTCATGGAGCAGTCAGGAGAAGACAGGCCTCTTTGAGTCATTCACAGGAAAGAGTCAATTAAAGGCCTGGCAGAAAAGTCACTGTCCCTAGGGTGATGCCAGGAGGCAGGGCACTGCCCATCACTTGCCCTGTATGGATCTAGCATCTGTGTCTAGGTGAAAGCAGATTAAAAAATATATATCTAGGATTTTCTTGAAGAAGAAAGTGTAGAGCCTGATCAGTGTATATGTATGTGTTGGGGGTTGTGGGCGGGAAGGGGTACTTTAGTCACTATTTCTAAATGTCACCTTTCCTCGGGAGCAGGGGTCAGGGTGATTGTTAGCCAATTCTGTGGATACACATGCATCCAGGACTTGTTTGTTTTTTAGGAGCATTTTGCATAACAAATCTATTCTCACACTAGCTACCTCCTTGAGATCCTAACAGGCTAAGCACTTCCAAAGCCCAGAGTGTCCCAGCACTCTCAGCAGCTCTGACTGGAGACTAAATCAGCCTCTTGCCTCTGACAGTGATTAGCCAGGAGACGCATGGAGGAGCCTCCTTGGAGGCCAGCATCCCCCGGAGGCCCCTTGTGTCACTAAGATGTTGATCTCACTGTTGTCCCTCAATCTGCAGCCAGTGAGGTTGTGTTTAGCCAACGATCAGTGTCATGTCAGTTTCCCTCTGTTGGATCAAGTGTAAATTCATTCTAAATATCTGCCTGGGGGAAATCTCTGTAGGGAAGATGAGCTTTTCAGTGTGCTCTCTCTAATTCCAGGCACTTAGAGATATAAATTAGCTTCCTTGGTCTTTTCTCACTCAAGGTCACAACCTTTCCTCCAGGGTACTAATGTTCTAAATGGTTGTGATTTGAAGGGCACTAGGAAGGGCCTTACAAAACCCACCTGACAGGTCCCTAGAACTTTACCATTAACCACCACCATTATCAGCATTCTCTTTTAAAATGCCCATTCTTTCATTCATCCATTCATGCTTTCATATTTTCTCTTCCTCTCTCTCTCTGTCTTTCTCTGTCTGACACACACACACACACACACACACACAAAGAAGTATTAGACTATCCTGTCCAACGAAACTTTCCTTGGCTTGGCTTTAATATAGAATTTGGTTGGAACCTCCTATATTGTCATTAAACAAGCATTTGTTAAGTATCTACTTAAGGCCAGTCTCTGTTCTAGGTGATGCAGATACAATACTAAATATAACAGCCCCGTTCTCATGATCTAGTGGGGGAGACAGAAAGGTAAAGAAATAAGATGGAAATATTGCACTGTCAGGACCATAATAGTGCCATGTATAGGCAGGTCCAACGAGGGGAAGGAAGATGGGACAAACCACCAGGGCCTGTCAGTCCAGGATGGGACCCAGAGTCTATCTGTGTTGTAATCCATACAAACCCTATGTAAACATGGTCAGCTGGCTAATGTTTCCTGAGAGGGACCTCCTCATTGTTTAACAGAGTCCAAACCCTCCCTCAGCAACCATGAATAGCAGATATGTTGTGGGAGCCCAGAAGATGAAATTGGGAATTTAGGGGACCAGGTCAGAGAGTATGTGACATTCAATACTGTATTGAAGAATGGTACATAGATTGTGGGAAGAAAGTTCCAGACAAAGGAAATAATACATGTGCCCCCAAACCAGAATGCATAATATTGGTGAACAGAATGAATACATTTGATGGGAAGGGTGGTGTGGAAGACTGTTGGGAAATGAGATCAGAAAGACTAGAGTTAGATTTTCTTGGGCTTCCACAATCCTGCTAAAGAAGGAGAACTTTCATTCAGTTGCTAGAAGTGGAGAGCTGCCTCAAGGGCTGTTTTTTTCTTTTTAAGAATAGAGCCTCTGTTGAGCCTCTTAGCTCTGCTGAATCTGCAAAAACTATCCTGTAATATGTCAAGACAAACTCATGAGCTATCACCCTAATGTTTTTCTCCACCTAAACCAGGAGTTAGAAACTCTTGAGTGTCTATAAATTACACACACACACACACACACACAAAGAAGTATTAGACTATCCTGTCCAACGAAACTTTCCTTGGCTTGGCTTTAATATAGAATTTGGTTGGAACCTCCTATATTGTCATTAAACAAGCATTTGTTAAGTATCTACTTAAGGCCAGTCTCTGTTCTAGGTGATGCAGATACAATACTAAATATAACAGCCCCGTTCTCATGATCTAGTGGGGGAGACAGAAAGGTAAAGAAATAAGATGGAAATATTGCACTGTCAGGACCATAATAGTGCCATGTATAGGCAGGTCCAACGAGGGGAAGGAAGATGGGACAAACCACCAGGGCCTGTCAGTCCAGGATGGGACCCAGAGTCTATCTGTGTTGTAATCCATACAAACCCTATGTAAACATGGTCAGCTGGCTAATGTTTCCTGAGAGGGACCTCCTCATTGTTTAACAGAGTCCAAACCCTCCCTCAGCAACCATGAATAGCAGATATGTTGTGGGAGCCCAGAAGATGAAATTGGGAATTTAGGGGACCAGGTCAGAGAGTATGTGACATTCAATACTGTATTGAAGAATGGTACATAGATTGTGGGAAGAAAGTTCCAGACAAAGGAAATAATACATGTGCCCCCAAACCAGAATGCATAATATTGGTGAACAGAATGAATACATTTGATGGGAAGGGTGGTGTGGAAAGCTGTTGGGAAATGAGATCAGAAAGACTAGAGTTAGATTTTCTTGGGCTTCCACAATCCTGCTAAAGAAGGAGAACTTTCATTCAGTTGCTAGAAGTGGAGAGCTGCCTCAAGGGCTGTTTTTTTCTTTTTAAGAATAGAGCCTCTGTTGAGCCTCTTAGCTCTGCTGAATCTGCAAAAACTATCCTGTAATATGTCAAGACAAACTCATGAGCTATCACCCTAATGTTTTTCTCCACCTAAACCAGGAGTTAGAAACTCTTGAGTGTCTATAAATGTGAGACCGAGAGGGAAATGAATGCAGCACTTTTGTAAAAGGGACTGTCCTTGGAAATGTTCTTAGGTAATTCTCCTGGACTTGGTTTAGTCATGTCTAAGGAAATGTGGAATGAAGGGAAGCCTTGTTTAAATTTTGCCTTGTGTTAGCTTTTTAAGGGAGGCAGTGTGGCATTGCATAGTCCCTCTGCTCCCTGTGGGACCACTTCATCATTATGCTTCAGATTTTTTAATGTGTAAAAAAGGAAAGACTGTAGGCTGCTGTAAGGATTAAATGAGATGATGCCTGTGAAATGCTTAGCACAGTGCTTAGTTCATGGTAAGCACTCAAAAGTGTTACCATTTTCTCAGTTTTAATACTCCTGGCACTTAGCACAGTAAATAGGATTCCCAGTGTCTTTGCTAGAGGAAATAGAATGGTCTTGGAGTGCACAGAATCAGAGATGGTGGTAGAGGAGAGGGTTCTCTCCGATGACAGTCATTCCCCTGCTCTCGTCCCTGCAGTGTTCTGACAGCACCTCCATTTTACACCCTCAGTGCAGAGATACCACGGCTTGTCTAGAAATGGTGGCTCAAGGCTGCAAAGTGACACAGCAACATAGAGCCTGGGATTGCTGCCAAGTTTTAAGAAGCGCAGATTGTGACAAAATAAGGGAGGGAGGCAGAGAAGAAAAATCTGCAGACCAGAAGCAGTGTTCTTGCTGACACGATGGTGGCTCACACAGTTTCAGGTGGGACAGGCACTGTGAGGGGTCACTGCTAGGTGGTGGTGCGAAGGAGCCGCCCAGTAAGGGACTCGGGTTCAGGCAAGGCTGCTGCATGGGGCCCTGCACTTGGAAAAGACCCTGTTGGGTTTAATACTCTGCTTTTGCCATCTTGAAGTTCTTAATCTTTTCTTAACAAGGGGCCCCCCATTTTCATTTTGCAGTGAACCCTGCAAATTATGTAGCTGGTCCTGGGTCCAGGCTACCTGGGGCAGGGACATTTTGTCTCAGCTAGTGTTTTGAGCTAGTTTTTGAACTTGCAACTGATCAAGTAGAGTGGGTTAGTATTCTGTTTAAAAAAAAATTTTATTTATTTGCTTATTTTTGGCCATGCTAGGTCTTTGTTGTTGAATGGGCTTTCCTCTAGTTGCAGAGAGAGGGGGCTCCTCTCTAGCTGCTTCTCATTAGGGCGGCTTCTCTTGTTGCGGATCACAGGCTCTAGGGCCCTCAGGCTTCAGTAGTCGTGGCCCACAGGGGTTTAGCTGTTCTGCAGCATGCGGGCTCTTCCTAGGTCAGGGATCGAACCCCAGTCTCCTGCATTCGCAGGCAGATTCTTTACCACTGGGCCACCAGGGAAGCCCAAGTATTCTTTTTAATCTCTCTCTCTAATTATAAAAGGACAAAAATGATAACAAATTAAACCTGTAAAAACTGAAATAAAATGAGTAGCACCTCACTCCTCTTCTCCCCAGAAATAACCACTAAAAATGCTTTAATGTGTACCCCCCAGATTTTTTGTTAACTATAAAGTACTATATTATAAAACAGTGTGCATTTACATTGTTGATATAAATATTAAACAACACAGCATCATTTATGCAAAAATATTCACGTTTCCCTCAGACCCACTCCCCTTCAGTGAGGCAACCACCATTAACAGTTTTGTCTATATGCTCCAAAGATATTTTTTGAATAAACTTTATTTCTTTAGAGCAATTTTAGGTTCCTAGAAAAATTGAGTGGAAAGTTCAGAAGGTTTCCAAATGCTTCTGTCCCCACACTGCACAGCCTCCCGCACTATTGATAACCAGACCCAGAGCTGTGCATTGTTACACCAATACTGACACATCATTGTCACCACCCAGAGCCCATAGTTTTTATTAATACTAGAGTTCAGTCTTCCAAATATCTTTCAAATTTATTTTTAGTTACATAATTGATGTATGAATGTGTTATCTATGTTTATTAAAAATAGGTAGGCTTTCAGAAAGCAAAATGGGATAATTTTATGCATATGAGTATGTAGCGTGTTTTTATTTTTTAACAAATGTTTTTCCAAGTCACTACATAGAACCTGTCTCCTTTTTATATAATAAGAGCATACTGTATTGTATGTCTATATTACAAGTTATTTATCAAATTTCCCTTTGGTATATATGTTTTTCAAACAATGCAGTACATATTCTATTTTTTAAGTTTAAAAATATTTTTTTAATTGGAGGATAATTGCTTTATAATGGTGTGTTAGTTTCTGCTGTATAGCATTGTGAATCAGCTATATATATATACACACACACACACACATATTGTATACATATATCCTCTCCCTCTTGAGAGTACACTTTCTTATGCATATTTTTTGTGCTTCTAGTATATATAGGATAGGGTATGAACATATCAAATTGGCAGTCTCATATCTGGGGTTGATCGGAGAAGGCAGTGGCACCCCACCCTAGTACTCTTGCCTGGAAAATTCCATGGATGGAGGAGCCTGGTAGGCTGCAGTCCATGGGGTCGCTGAGTTGGACATGACTGAGTGACTTCACTTTCACTTTTCACTTTCATGCATTGGAGAAGGAAATGGCAACCCACTCCAGTGTTCTTGCCTGGAGAATCCCAGGAATAGAGATCCTGGTGGGCTGTCGTCTGTGAGGTCTCACAGAGTCGGACACGACTGCAGCGACTTAGCAGCAGCAGCAGCACTTGTTATACACTCCCTCTAACCCCCACCTCTATGTTACTTAACTCACTGATCTTCCAGGGACTTAGCCCTCAGGGTTGAGAATCCTGGAGCAGAGATAGGAGAGAATTTATCTGTGACTAATAATAGTAACAGCTCACCTGTATTGAGCACTTAAACCATGTTTTATGCACTCAAGCCACATATTGTTCTAAATATTTTGTTCTGTGCTTAGTCACTCAGTTGTGTCTGACTCTTTGCTACCCTATGGACTGCCAGGCTCCTCTGTCCATGGAAATTCTCCAGGCAAGAATATTTGAGTGGATTGCCATGCCCCCCTCCAGGGAATCTTCCCAACTCAGGGATTGAACCCAGGTCTCCCACATTGTAGGTGGATTCTTTAATGTCTGAGCCACCAGGCAAGCCTGAGAATACTGGAATGGGTAGCCTATCCCTCCTGCAGAGGATCTTCCCAGCCCAGGAATCAAACCAGGGTCTCCTGCATTGCAGGTGATTCTTTATCAGCTGAGCTACCAGGAAACACTTTATATGTATTAAATCTGTTAATCTGTATAACTACCTCAGAGATAAGTCTGTTAGGATACCCATTTTATTTTGTTTTTTAAAAACCTTTTATTTTATATCGGAGTATAGCCGGTTACCAATGTTATGTTAGTTTCAGGTGCACAGCAAAGGGACTCAATCATACATATACATGTATCCATTCTCTCCCAAACACCCCTCCTATCCAGGCTGCCAGGTAACACTGAGCAGAGTTCTGTGCTATAGAGTAGGACATTGTTGGTTATCGATTTTAAATATAGCAGATTACACCTATTTTAGTATTTAGGAAACTGAGACACCTAACGTTAATTAAGGTCACATATCTGTCTAGTAAATGCCAAGATCTAAATAAAGCAAGGTTCTTTGACTTCTCAGCCTGTGTTCTTTAACTGTTAGGCCCCGAACGGCCTAATCACGGGAGACGTCGCTTCTCAGATCACCAAGACTCGACTTCGATGCAATCAGCAAGAGGATTTATTAAACCGGCGCGCCGGGGTTCGATCTTCCTCGAAAGGAGCGA
>SJYX01016384.1:327464-339346 GCA_006410675.1 Oreotragus oreotragus | reverse complement strand
ATATTCTCATATAGAAGGACCCTGAGGTGACTGGTTCTATGCATCATCATTAGGACCCAATTTTACTAGAGGTACCACTAAGACAGGGCTTCCCTGGTGGCTCAGACAGTAAGGAATCTGCCTGCAATTCAGGAGACCTGGCTTCAATCCCTGGGTCAGGAAGATCCTCTAGAGAAGGGAATGGCAACCCACTCCAGGATTCTTGCCTGGAGAATTTCATGGACAGAGGAGCCTGACGGGCTACAGTCCATGTGATCACAAAGAGTAGGACATGATGGAAGCAACTTAGCACACATGCTTATACTTTCCTCAGAATGGAGCATTCATTTATAAAGCAAAAGGACATCTTTGCAAATGTTGTTGATCTCTCATAGTGTAACCTGGATGCATTATGTCCTCAGTCCATCTATCAGAGACAAGGATGGACAAAGAAAAAGTGACTAGATGGGGTATAATTCTGGTCTTGTCCCCCTTCTGTAAAGGTAACTCTATGAGCCACTACATAGTAATTAGAAGGTCTAAATTGGGTCAAATAGGGAGGAAGAGGCTAATTAGCTTGTTTGAGCAAATACTGCTTCAAAATAGAGCAAAGTGAAAATTTTTAAAGAAGAGAAAAGCTGCACATAAATACAAGTGACATTTTGTCATCCTCTAGGAATGAAGGCCGGAGAAGACGATGGCACCCCACTCCAGTACTCTTGCCTGGAAACTCCCATGGGTGGAGGAGCCTGATAGGCTGCAGTCCATGGAATCACAAAGAGTCAGACAGGACTGAGTGACTTCACTTTCACTTTTCACTTTCATGCACTGGAGAAGGAAATGGCANTACTCTTGCCTGGAAACTCCCATGGGTGGAGGAGCCTGATAGGCTGCAGTCCATGGAATCACAAAGAGTCAGACAGGACTGAGTGACTTCACTTTCACTTTTCACTTTCATGCACTGGAGAAGGAAATGGCAACCCACTCCCGTGTTCTTGCCTGGAGAATCCCAGGGACGGGGGAGCCTGGTGGGCTGCTGTCTATGGAGTCGCACAGAGTCGGACACGACTGAAGTGACTTAGTAGTAGTAGCAGCAGGAATGAATGCAGAGTTCATGGGACTCCTGACCATTGATCTGTTTATGTAAGTTCCAACCAGCACGTAACAAAGAGCCTCCAGAGATCATCACCATAACCATGGGGCCAAGTCCATCATCCAAGAAAGGGAAGAGCTAAACAAAGAGCCAAGACAGACAAAGATGGGGATGTACTTTTTCCACCTTGACAAGTAACTCTTCTTTCATCCAGCTCTTCACAGGAAAGCTGAATGTCTTTTTGATGTGTTGAACGCTTTATGTCCCACCCGCCCTCTTCACCCTACTCCCACTTCAAATAGGTATTTTAGAATTAGGGCTTTTTTGTACACCTAAACTAAGTTGTATTCATAAAATAAAGCAGAATGTGGTGAAAAGAACATGGATTCTGAAGTGAGATGAAATTGGGTTTGACTATTTCCCCCATTGATTAACCAAGAGACTTTGAGCGAGCTGATGCTATGCTGGTATTGCATCTGCTACTGTTAAAATCTGAACTATCTTTCCCAAAGCCCATACTAAAGTCTCAGCTTGCACTTGGAATTTTTTTTTTTCTTCCCTTAAGGAAATTAATCTCAGCTCAACAATTCTCAAGGTTAAGAGAACCATAAAGTGAAATTGTTATTCAGTCAGCCGTGTCTAACTCTTTGTGACCCCTCTTTGTGACTGCGGCTTGCTAGGCTCCTCTGTCCATGGGATTTCCCAGGCAAGAATACTGGAGTGGGTTGCCATTCCCTTCTCCAGGGGATCTTTCCAACCCTGAAATCAAATCCAGGTCTCTTACATTGCAGGCTGACTCTTTACTATGTGAGTCACCAAGGAAGCCATTTAAGAGACTCATAGACAAATGGTAAATATATATCACTCAATTTGAATTACAATGTTGTTAATGCCAAGATCATAAACATGAAATACCTGCCCCCTGAAGCTGGTTGTGGAAACAGACATTTATTATGGACAGATCAGCCTGTCTTCAATGAGAAAAAAGTTAAATGGAATTGTTTACTTGTAGTCATTTCTTTGATAGATTTGTGAAACAAGAGTTTTAGGATTATTTACTCCAGTGTTTATAATAAAATATCTATCTCTGAAATAACAATCATATGTTATTTGGCAGTAGAATTTCTTTCGTGTGAAGGAAAGGACACAGGAAATGAAATCATTTGGAAAAAAGGGAAGTTGCTATATTAGATATGAGTGGACTTCTGCATGTTTTAATGATGTCTTGAGGTAATCAAGACCCACACATGCAGTTGAGTCAAACGACAGTTGGAAGAAAAAGCTTTAAAATGCCGATTCAAGGTTGTATAAATTTATATAGCTTTTTCCCTCTTTCTTTAAAAGTGTCTTTATAATTTTGATCTTTTATTTTTATCGATTTGTGAATTTTTTAAAAACTAAGTTGAGATGAAACTCTTAGCAATTTGATGAAAGCAGTCGACATGGAAAACAGATCTTATGTTACAGTTTCTGTATTTTTCTCACACAACTCTCTTTCTTAAAACTTTATTTTGAAATTTTTGATTTGAAATGTGAGCTTCACCTTAACTAGTTCTTTCCCCTACTTTGGCCTTAGGGATCACTGAAGTATTTAAGACACAATTTGATTGAAATCCAAACGCCATGTCAGATTCTGTTGAAGAGAGCTCAGCCCATCTGTGAGACTGTTGATATAAGACTCACCTGACTGGAATTTCCACAAGGTCAGAGACCACATCTGTTTTGTTCACACCATGTGCCAGCTTCTGGCCCAGTGCTTGCAACAGACACGTGCTCCACAAACATTTCTCCAATGAAAGTAAAAATTCCCCAGTTCCCAGAGTTTTCCCACCAAGAGCAGTATCAACAAAAGAAAGTAAAGATGTTTATCTTTGTCTATTTTTGCTCTCCCACGGGGACAACTGTGTTATGTTATGTGCATAAACCCAGAAGACTCCAGAATGAAAACTAGAGTTCTGGCTCATGCTCTCATTTAACAGTGACCAGATAAAAGAGTAATCAGTTCAGCAAGACAGCAGTTTTCCCCTTTTGTGAATTAACCATCCAGCACCTTATAGGCTGATACCAGGCTGGGGTAAGAGGTAGTACATAGGAGGCAGGGTGAGGGGTGGGAGCAGTATGCAGGGCCTGTAAGTGTTTAGCATCCACTGATGGAGGGCTCTGCTACTTCCTTCTTCCCATTGCCTTTGTTTTGCAGACCTTGGAGAATCCAGAAGACCCCACAGACAGTACTTCCAGAAGCCAATGAATGAGCTTGAATGGTGACCCATGGATTTAATCTAATTAACCTTAAACACACTAAGACTAAACAGATTAGCTTCCCTTGTGGGTATCACAATAGTTTCTGTTGTTCAGTCACCAAGTCATGTCTGACTCTTTGCAACCCCATGGACTGCAGCACTTCAGGCTTCCCTGTCCTTCATTATCTCCCTTGTCTACTCAAACTCATGTGCATTGAGTTAGTGATGCTATCCAACCATTGCATCCTCTGTTGCCCTCTTTTGCTCCTGCCCGCAATCTTTCCCAGCATCAAGGTCTTTTCCAATGAGCCAGCTTTCCGCATCAGGTGGCCAAAGTATTGGAGCTTCAGCTTCAGCGTCAATTCTTCCAGTGAATATTCAGGGTTGATTTCCTCTAGAATTGACTGGCTTGATTTCCTTATTTTAACCACTTAATCCTTTGAAAATGTAATGAAAGCTCTATGCCCTCTCCTTACCACTAAATCCACTTAAGCCTAAATGTACAAAGTTGTGTCAGCAATTTTCAGGAATTCACTGATCTCTGTTAAAAAGTTTTAAGGAGTAAAACCAATAAAGGGGATACTGGAGGTAAAAACCTAAAGAATAATGAAAGGATCCTGAGTTTACTATCTTTAAGTCAAGTCAACTGAAAGAGAAATGATATTTTCTGCCTGCTGCTTGCTGTCCCTGCATGCATTCAGGACAGAGGCTTCAGGAAGAAATTCGCAATGTTGTCAAAAGAGGAGGTAGAGATTGGATAAGGACAAGAATGAGAGAAAGGAATAGAATCTTCGTATTCAATAAAGATACGAATGACCTATAGTTTTCTTATTGCCCATAAGAGTAAACCCAAATCAATAAAAATGGTGAGTGCTGCTTTCAACTGAGGCTAAAAAGGAACACCAGGGGCAAAAGGCAGCTAAGATAGAGAATGAAAGTTGATTCCTTTCATAATTCCCTTCAGGTTGCCAAATATATACAGAATTTAAGAAAAATCTATGTGTTTTCACATAAAAAGAAAACAAAATTAAAAAATAATTCAGATTGTGTATGGGTTTAGAGAGCCAGTCTCTCAAAATTCCCCAGATTTATGCAAAATTAGGATATAAAACTTTTTTATCCATCTCCCCTCAGTCTGATGCCTTGTGTTATCTGATCTCCAGATTTGTGACCCTTTTGTCTCTAAACTGTTTATTTTCTCATCTAACATAATTTATAATTTGCTTCATCTAGGGTGTTCTTTTTCTTGACTATATCATGTTACTCATCAAAATTAAATCCCTGCTTGTGGTCCCTAGACCAGGAAGGAGGAAATCAGCACCCACAGAATCTAGTGGAGTTTTGAAACAAAGGAAAAACTGTCCACTCCAAACTCAAACCTGCTGGATGAACTTTTCATGCACTTTCTTTCCCCAAGCTGTGGGGGGTGAACCTGCAAAACACCACTGACATCGTTGCTTATAAAGTTGGAGATAAAAGCAAAGTGAGCAAAAGAGAGAAGGAACAAAAAAGAACACACCCAATCAGAAAAGCAGGGCCTTGCAAACACACACTAAAGAGACCCAAAGAGAAATGAAGCAGGCATTGAAGAGCCAAGGTTAACAGAAAATTAAAATGGCACATTTCTTTTCTTAGCTTCACTTACTTAGACCTTAGCAATGAGTGCAGAGAATTCTCACTCAAGAATAATTGTATTAATAGGAGATTATTAGTATAGCACATTAGTCATAATAACCCTATATTTCTGTATTATATATTCCCATTTAACAGATGCTAAATGAGCCTCAAAGAGATTAAGCAATTTGCAAAAGGTCACCCCAGCAAGTAGGAGACAGAATCAGGAGGATTTGAGCCTAAACAAGTCCAGAGATTCTGAGCCATCTCAACAGAGTTTCTCACGTGTCTGTATGTCACACAGACTTTGTTTTGAGCACATTTCCCTTCTTTTTCCCACCATTTCTTGCCCAAAAGGAGTTAGAAAGCTGCAAAAGAGGAACTTGATTCAGTGAGGGGAGGTGGACACATTAATCTAATAAAAGAACAAGTTCCTCCTTCTGTCAAGGCTTTGGGTTTTCATTTGTGAAATGAAGAAATTTGTCTATATGGTCCCTACTGTCTGACGCTTTATTCTAAGAAGCACAGTATATGTGCAATACATGAAGAATTGTCCCTGGGAAACTTGAACACTTATGCCAGGAGAGGACAGTTGCCCAAACCTGAGATCTTGCAAATCTTGCAGAGAATTTGCACTTGCCCTTAAATGTTGTTAACTAAAAAGTGTTCCTTGCAAGATTCTCATCAACTGAGAAGAGCCTAAATCTTAATGATTTTAATGAAGAAAGAGCTTAGAATTGGGGGTAAAGGGGAGAGGGAGTTTTACCACCAGACTCCTACCTATCCCTCCTGGGCCTTCTGAGATGGCTCAGCAGGTGAAGAATCTGCCTGCAATGCAGGAGACGCAGGCGATGAGAGATCAATCCCTGGGTCAGGAAGATCCCCTGGAGAAGGAAATGGCAACCCACTCCACTATTCTTGCTTGGGAAATCCCATGGACAGAGGAACCTGGCAGGCTATACAGTCCAAAGGGTCGTAAAGAATCAGACATGACTGAGCAACTGAGCACACACACACCTATCCCCTCAACCTTCCAAGAATGAGGGGAAGCGCTTCCTGTCTCCTGACACCATTTCCTCTTCCTTGGTTTCCTCATGACTTTGTAGATCAGTTGCAACTGTTGACCATTTATTGTGAAACAAGTAATATGGTTGGAGTTGGAAACACTTTTTGCAGAACTAAAGTCCAATTGATTTGTTGGAAAGCAAAAACATCAATTTAATGATGATTACTTGAAAATATATTCAAAGAGACCTCGTTTCCCCATCATTCATCCATTTAACAGACATTTAAAAAGTATCTTCTATATTTCAAGCCCTTTATTCTAGTTGCTTGGGAAAGTGAATAACATGAATAGAAATGACTGTCTTTGGTTTTAGGGCTTCCCAGGTATCTGCCAGACAGGAGGCACAGGTTTGATCGCTGGGTCAGGAAGATTCCCTGGAGAAGGAAATGGAAATCCACTCCAGTATTCTTGCCTGGAAAATTCTTCTTGTGACAATTCTTGCTTAATAAAAGTCTTCCAACTGCACCCTGAGGCGAGTTCCTCAATTACATCCACAGTTGCATGGAGTGGTGGCAATAGCTTGGTAGTGCAAAAAGACCGGCCATAAGCAGGTGGAAGTGAGGGATAGATTAAAATTCATTGTGTTTCAGTCACTATACTAGGTTCTTTTTTAAAAATTAAAATAAAAATTAGGAACTTGCCTGGTGGTCCAGTGATTAAGAATCCACCTTGCAATGCAGGGGATGTGGGTTAGTCTATGGCCAGGGCACTAAGATCCTACATGTCAAGGAAAAACTAAGCCCACATGCTGTAGCTACTGAGCTTGTGTGCCACAACTAGAGAGTCTGTTGACCACAAGAAAAGATCCCACATGACACGGGGAAGATCCTATGTGCTTCCACTAAGACCTGATGAAGCCAAAAACAAAATAAATATTTTTAAAAATTTTGTATACAACATGATAATTTGATACACAAATGCATAGTGAAATGATTACTAAAGTCAAGCTAATCATCATATCATTGCCTACAATGTTTTTGTGTGATAAGAATACTTGAAATCGACTCTCTTAGAAAATTTATAGTGTTCTATACAGTGTTATCGGAGAAGGCAATGGCATCCCACTCCAGTACTCTTGCCTGGAAAATCCCACGGATGGAGGAGCCTGGTAGGTTGCAGTCCATAGGATCACGAAGAATCAGACACAACTGAGAGACTTCACTTTCATTTTTCACTTTCATGCATTGGAGAAGGAAATGGCAACCGACTCCAGTGTTCTTGCCTGGAGAATCCCAGGGACAGGGGAGCCTGGTGGGCTGCCGTCTACAGGGTCGCACAGAGTCAGACAAGACTGAAGTGACTTAGCAGCATACAGTGTTATGAACTAAGTCACCATGCTATATATTAGATCACTAGATATATCCAACCTATACAATCTGTACATTAAATCCCTAGAAGCATCCATCCTACATACTTGAAATTTTGTACCCTTTAACCAACATCTCCCCATTTCCCCCACCCTCCCACGCCTGGTAACTGCTGTTCTATTCTCTGCTTCTATGTATTTAATTGCAAGATCTCCTTTTCTAAGTTTAAATAATATTCATATTATGTATATACATATATATACACATATATATGGGCTTCCTTGGAGGCTCAGTGGTAAAGAATCTACCTGCAATACAGTGGGTTTGATCCCTGGGTGGGAAAGATTTCCTGGGGAAGGAAATGGCAACCCAGTCCAGTATTTTCGCCTGTGAAAGTCCATGAACAGAGGAACCTGTTGGGCTACAGACCACAGGGCCACAAAGATTTGGACACAACTTAGCAACTGAACAACAAAAGCAAATATGTATATATGGCGATTTCTTTTTTTTTTCCAGCTTTATTGATATATAAATGACACATAACTTTGTATAAATGTGATGTGCACAATATATTGATTTGATCCACTCATCCATTGATGAATGTTTGGACTGTTTCCATATTTTGGTTATTGTGAATAAGTGTACAATAAACATGGGAGTGCAGATGTCTCTTCAAAGTACTTATTTCACTTCCTTTGGATATATGTCCAGAAGTGGGATTGATTGTTGGATCATATGGTAATTCTACTTTTAGTTTTACAAGCAACTTTCATCCTATTTTCCATAGCTGCTACGTCAATTCATATTCCCACCAGAAGTATACAAGGGTCCCCCTTTCTCTACATCATGGCCAACAGTTAAATTATCTTTTATGGTTTCATTTTTGCTTTATAAAAACTTTTGTAATAGCCGTATCAACAAGTATGAGGTGATGTCTCTTTGTGGATTGCATTTTCCAGATGATTAGTGATGTTGAGCACCTTTTTATATACCTGTTGGCCATTTGTATGTCTTCTTTGAGAAAAATGTCTACAAGTCCTTTGCCCATTTCTTCATCAAGTTGGGTTTTGGGTTTTGTTGCTGTTGTATTGCTACTGAGTTGTATGAGTTTCTTATATTATGGATAATAACACCTTATCTCTTATATGATTTGAAAATATTCTCTTCCAATCTCCAGGCAGATCTTCCAGTTTGTTAATTGTTTCCTTTGTTGTGCAGAGGCATTTTAGTTTGATGTAGTCTTACTTGTTGATTTTTTCTTTTGTTTTTTGTACTTTTGGTGTCATTTCCAAAAAAAATCACTGCCAGGGATGATGTCGAGGATTGTTATTCTTACACTTTTTCCTAAGCATTGTGAGACTTTATGTCTTACATTAAGTCCTTAATTCATTTGGAGTTGATTTTTGTGTATAGTGTAAGATAAGGACCCAGTTCCACTCTTTTGCAATGTGGATATCCAGTTTTCCCAGTACCATTTACTGAAAAGACAGTTCTTTCCCCATTGTGTATTCTTGGTGCCTTTGTTGAAAATTAATTGACTGTATATACTTGAGTTTACTTCTGGGCTCTCCATTCTATTCCATTGATCTATATGTCTATTTTTATGTCAGTACCATATTGTTTTGTTTACTATGGCTTTATAAGATAATTTGAAATCAGAAAGTGTGGTATCTCCAACTCAACTCTTTATTTTCAAGATTATTTTGACTCTTCTGGGCCTTTTCTAGTTCTACACAAATTTTAGAACTTATTCCCATTTCAGTGAAAAAAAATACCATTGAAATTTTGATAGGGATTAAATTGAATCTTTATTTAGCTTTGAGTATACTGGATTCTTTTTATAGGCTAATGTATTTAATTCTCAAAAACAAATTTATGCTTTTGGTGATATCATCTTCATTTTACAAGTGAGAAAGCTGAGGCTAAGAGAGTTAAAACTGTGTACACATAGCAAACGAGCAGTTGGGCTCAAATCTGAACTCATATCTGAACTTCAGTCTCTCTGATCCCAAAACCTGGGCCATTTCCTCTCTGCAGAAAGAATGCCAGGCTGGGTGTGGATCCAGCAGCCTGGAGAGAGTTTACACCTCAATGGGCTAAGTTCTGAAAAATGGCAAAAGATCATTTTAAGATTAGAAATTAAGGGTTAGAAGAATATCAGGAAAAGCTACTGACAGGTCTGAAACTGTTTAGAGGAGCAAAAATGCCCTGTCCCCACCCCTTCCATGAATCTATTTGATAACATCTGTGGTTTATAAGCAGAGTTTATCAACAGGGTGGAGGTGAGGAATGGAAGTATATTTGCCTAGAGTCTTCCATTCATGAAAACTCTTAAAGCTTGTCTTTGATGTTATCACTGAATAAGGTCACACTGTCATTCAGAGATACATTGATAGGATTGAAAACACTGGATAGTGTTCAACTTTGAACTGTTTATCCTATCCTGGACACAGAACCTGAATGAACTATGAAGTGCTTACATTTTTAATGACCTGACTACCGCAATATATTTGTGCAATCTTAAGGGTATCATTTATTAAATATAATAAGTTGATTTATTTTAAGAAGTCTTATAATCCTGTTTTAATATTTCTTTTCCTTCTTCCTCTTCTTTCTTCTCCTCCCCTTCTCTTTTTCAATAAAGAAGAAATACTCCACATTACAATCAAAGAGAGAAAAAGAAGGAATGGCTCAGGTTGAACTTGACCTTTTAAGGGATTCATGAAGGAACCCTACAGCACAGCAAAGCATTTCCTACCTTCACAAATATACCCTTTTGAGGGAAAAAGAGATTCTGAAAAAAATAAGATATTTTATCTTTCCGTGTTAAATAAGTGCTCCTGATGCAAATCTTAAGCGATGCACAAATTTCACCCTGGGAGCTTTCAGCATCCTGTGGACTGGTAAGTCAGCGGATAGTAAGCTACTGTTGGTTGCCCTTAATCATATCTGGGTGGCCCTGTGGAAAGGTTGCTAGATGTAAAAGGCGAACACAAAGAATCCTTGAGCTATTCAGTCTGTCCCAATACAAGCCCCACCTTGTGGTCAGAAAGCAGCAATATCATTCTCTTGTCTACAAAAGAATTACCAAAAGCTGGGGCTCAGGGAGTTTCAGGAAATGCAGCTAAGCCTGCCTAGGCAAGCTTGTCATCCTCTATTTCTCAACGTTCTCATTTCTCTGGAATTGTACTAGTTCACTTGTTTATTTCCCAGGGGCATGTATGTGCATGCATGCATGCGTGTGTGTGTGTGTGTGTGTGTTTGCCGTTGCATTTAACACCTGAGCTCGTCATTGGCTACATCTACCACCTCTCAGTTTCACCTTCGTCACAATTTCCAAAGCCTTGTGGGAATCTGGCTTCCCAAATGCTTATTCTTCAATGTTAGGGTCAAGTGAACTTGGTCCGAATTGCCTCAGTTTGGAATCAACACGAGGATTAAGGTGTAGCCTCAGCCACCGCAGCTGAGAAGATTGTTTATGGCTGTAGGTAACGTGCAAGTGTGTTGAAGAAAGAGGTCTGTCTGTTTGTCCAGGGTGGGTAAAGGTGAAAGGAGAAGAGAGTAAAGGATGAATAAGAAAAAGATGGACAAAGGTTTTAGGACACCTCCGTTTTCTCTGCAAAAAGCATGCAATACCTTAATGTCAAGGACTCTTAAAGTGGTCATATCAAAACATCTCTGGAATATGTACCAATACAGTGTATGATAGTACAGACTTTAAAAAAAAATCATGGTAAAATACTATAACATAAAATTTTCCATCCTAACCATGCTAAGTGCCCAGATCGATGATACCGTATTCTCAGTGTTGTATAACCATGAAACTCATCCATCTTTTAACTTGTAGTGTTGACTTCTGAATAAAAATAATGTTAGTTCAAATTGAGGTTCTGATGTTTAGCAGAATCATATGCCTGAGAGCTCAGTTTATCGCACCTGTAATTTTTTTCTTTGAGGCAAACTGATATGGCTATTGTGAGGATTAAATAATAGTGTTTCTAAAGTGCTTAGCAGAGTGATAAATGATTCATTACTGTTATCAGTATCAGTTCAGTTCAGTTCAGTTGCTCAGTTGTGTCTGACTCTTTGTGACCATATAAACCGCAGCATGCCAGGCCTCCCTGTCCATCACCAACTCCTGGAGTTTACCCAAACTCATGTCCATTGAGTTGGTGATGCCATCTAACTATCTCATCCTCTGTCGTCCCCTTCTCCTCCTGCCTTCAATCTTTCCCAGCATCAGGGTCTTTTCAAATGAGTCAGCTCTTCGCATCAGGTGGCCAGAGTATTGGAGTTTGAGCTTCAACATCAGTTCTTCCAATGAATACCCAGGACTGATCTCCTTTAGGATGGACCGGTTGGATCTCCTTACAGTCCAAGGGACTCTCAAGAATCTTCTTCAACACCACAGTTCAGAAGCATCAATTCTGTGCTCAGCTTTCTTTATAGTCCAACTCTCACATCCATACATGGCTACTGGAAAAACCATAGCTTTGACTAGGCAGACCTTTGTTGACAAAGTAATATCTCTGCTTTTTAATATGCTCTCTAGATTGGTCATAACTTTCCCTCCAAGGAGTAAG
>SJYX01016384.1:263717-320084 GCA_006410675.1 Oreotragus oreotragus | reverse complement strand
CAACAGAGGTCCGTCTAGTCAAGGCTATGGTTTTCCAGTAGTCATGTATGGATGTGAGAGTTGGACTGTGAAGAAGGCTGAGTGCCGAAGAACTGATGCTTTTGAACTGCGGTGTTGGAGAAGACTCTTGTGAGTCCCTTGGACTGCAAGGAGATCCAACCAGTCCATTCTGAAGGAGATCAGTCCTGGGTGTTCTTTGGAAGGAATGATGCTAAAGCTGAAACTCAAGTACTTTGTCCACCTCATGCGAAGAGCTGACTCATTGGAAAAGACTCTGATGGTGGGAGAGATTAGGGGCAGGAGGAGAAGGGGATGACCGAGGATGAGATGGCTAGATGGCATCACCAACTTGATGGACGTGAGTTTGAATGAACTCCAGGAGTTGGTCATGGACCGGGAGGTCTGGTGTGCTGCGATTCATGGAGTCGCAAAGAGTCGGACACGACTGAGCGACTGAATTGAATTGAATTGAACTGAATGTAGAACACTGTTATTTAATTCAACAGAGATTTTGTATATGGACATGTCAGGATGTTGTTGAAATGGCTGGAGTTTCACAAAATCATTTTTAAAATATTTGGCACAAAGATTTAAGATAGCACTAAATAAACATTTTTAGATGATCAGATTCTGAAAACCAATTTATGCACTAACTGTCTTATCAACCCATTCTCTATTAATTGATAATCTTTCTTTTCTTCTTTTTATGTTTCTTGTTTTCTGTGAACAAAACCTACTTTAAAGTAATATTTTTTGGTGCCTGCTGTGTGACCAGTCCAAGGAAGATAATTATTATAACAAAAGAAGGGGCGTAAATCGTTTAGTCGTGTCCGACTCTTTGCAACCCTATGGACTATATAGTTCATGGAATTCTCCAGGCCAGAATACTGGAGTGGGCAACCTTCTCCTTCTCTAGGAGATCTTCCCAACCCAGGGATCGAACCCAGGTCTCCCACATTGCAGGAGATTCTTTATCAGCTGAGCCACATAAGGTAAGTCCAGTGGAGTGGTTAGCCTATGCCTTCGCCAGCAGATCTTCCAGACTCAGGAATCGAACCGGGGTCCCCTGCATTCCTGGTGGATTCTTTCCCAACTGAGCTATCAGGGAAGGCCCACCAAAAAAAGAATGAGGCAGAATTCATTACTAGAGCAAATGTTTATTGAATACTAAGTATAAACTAGATGAGGATTTATATTTATGACAACAGTAAACATAGTCTCAGTTCTCAGAGACTTTACATTCTGGAAAGAAGGATGTTTAAAAATAGGTGATTAAATTATCATGTGGTACAGCACAGATCCCAGGAATAGCGTTCACTCTCTCCCCTGCTCCCACACAATGAAGTAAGTTTATCCCCACCCAAGCACCCATTACAAGATCTCACACCTACTTATGGAACCCCATTTACTGATTGGGGCCTTGAAGAACCTAGTGTCCTATGCAAACAGAATCCACAAGTGATGAGAATACTAAGTTCAACCTTTGTATTCATCTCCAAGGCAAAAGTCACTCAGCCACTTCTAACAGACTAATCTGCCAGAAAATCTGCAGATGACACAAGTGAGAGCATTCCTTAGTAGTCTAGGCTTACCTGCTCAAAGGTGTTACGTGTGAGCATCACAAGACAAGAGCAGAGAGCCTGTAACCCTGGCTATGCCTCCTGAATCCTTCCTCATCATCTGGCTATAGGGTTAGAAAAAGTCATTTGACATTGCTTATCTCTAACTGAGATAAGTCAGAAGAAATAGAAAATTTTGATAATTGCATTTCTTATTCGTGTCATTCCAAACTTTGGAAGTTTGGCTGAAGACATTGTAAAAGATAAATACATATCTCCAGTCTTTGGTAATTATACTTTTCAGTGCAGGTAAATAATACAGCTTCTCTCTTAGGATAAGTCATTCTTGGAATTTGGAGAAAACAGTCCCATGGGAGGTCTCACAGCCCTCAGCTCACATAGAAGGTATTATACGAGAAGATATATTTGGTCCACTGTGTTTCCAGTGGTTGGGGAGACTCATTTCCAATTTTGGGGTTAATGTGAAAATTAAAGGAGATGCACTTATAAAGCACCTGACAAAGTACTGCAGAAATTAAATATGAAGAATCTTTTATTTTATTCTATTTTCCTTTCCTTCTTCCAGCTATTATATTTTGTTAATGTATAAACACATTTTATGGAGAAAAGAAAACCTTAAGTTTTTATGAAGTTCCTCTAAGATGTATTTTATTTCCTCATATTTAAAAACTTTCATTGTCTTCAGAGATATAAAGTCATTCATTTTATTAGCAGATAAAATATCTTTATGAAATTATGAATATTATTAAATTTTACTTTGGGAGATCCCAAAGAGATTCCTTTAAAAAAAAAAAAAAGGAAGCATTAAGTGGGTTCTTGTTTTGTGCCAGCTGTTGTGCAGGGAATTATGTTGTGCTATACAAATATTGCTTTTATTTAATTCATGCCTAAATGCTGTGAGGAGAGTATTAACTTATCTACAGCAGTTCACCTAGAAGCTCACTTCCTCCTGCTCAGCTTACCTTTGGCCCTTGGCTTCCAGGACACTGCACTTGCCTGACCTTACTCTGCCTCTCCCATCATTCTTAGACCTCTTCCCTTCTCTACTCACACCACTTCTGGTGATCTGGAATGTCTTCAATACCTGACAACTTCCATAGTGCTGATCTCTGCTAACCCCAGACTTGGCTATCCAGCTGGCCTCTTGATATCTCACTTGGGCAACAACAGGAATCTCAGAATTTTCTTGTCCAAAATCATGTAGAGTTTCCTCCCCCAGGGTTTCCCATTTCTGTAGCTGGAAGCTGCATCCTTCAGGTTTCCCTGATTTCTCTGTCATTCCCATGCCCTCTTCATTTACATTCAGTCTGTTTCAGCCACTCTGATTTGTCCCCTTGATCTCACCAGGCAGGTCCCTGACTCAAAGTCTTTTTACTAGCTCTTGCCTCTGCTTAACAGTCCTCTCAGATGTCTGTATGACTTCCTCCCTTTCCTTCCTTGGAATCTTTGCTTCTTGGTGAAGACTTGCTTGATCAACCTATTTACTATTCTAACTCTTCACCATCCTCCGCTGCCTATCGCTACCCCAGCAGACATGTCTTTACACCCTCCCTGATCTTTTGTTCTCTTCTGTATTTATAACCATTTGACATACTATGTATTTCACTTTTTCATTGTTTCATTAGTTGACTCTTCACATTGCCCCCTCTTCCTATACATACAATAGAAAATAAATTCAACAATGGTGAGGAATTTTGTATGGGTTGTTCACAGGCACAGTGCCTGACATATTATGGGCATCAATATATGTTTGCTGAATAAATCCTCATTTTGTAACCAGAGCAACTATGGCTCAACAAGATTAAAAACATTAATGTAGATCAGTTCAGTTCAGTTCAGTCACTCAGTCGTGTCCGACTCTTTGCGACCCCATGAACTGCAGCCCGCTAAGCCTCCCTGTCCATCACCAACTCCCAGAGTTCACCCAAACCCATGTCCATTGAGCTGGTGATGCCGTCCAACAATCTCATCCTCTGTCATCCCCTTCTCCTCATGTCCTCAATCTTTTCCAGCATCAGGGTCTCTTCAAATGAGTCAGCTCTTCGCATCAGGTAGCCAAAGTATTGGAAGTTCAGCTTCAACATCAGTCCTTCCAATGAACACCCAGGACTGATCTCCTTTAGGAGGGACTGGTTGGATCTCCTTGCAGTCCAAGGGACTCTCAAGAGTCTTCTCCAACACCATAGTTGAAAAGCATCCATTCTTCGGTGCTCAGGTTTCTTTATAGTCCAACACTCACATCCATACATGACCACTGGAAAAACCATAGCCCTGACAAGACCGACCTTTGTTGACAAAGTAATGTCTCTGCTTTTTAATATGCTGTCTAGGTTGGTCATAACTTTCCTTCCAAGGAGTAAGTGTCTTTTAATTTCATGGCTGCAATCACTATCTGCAGTAGTTTTGGAGCCCAGAAAAATAAAGTCCACCACTGTTTCCCCATCTATTTGCCATGAAGTGATGGGACCGGATGCCATGATTTTCGTTTTCTGAATGTTGAGCTTTAAGCCAACTTTTTCACTCTCCTCTTTCACTTTCATCAAGAGGTGCTTTAGTTTTTCTTCACTTTCTGCCATAAGGGTGGTATCCTCTGCATATCTGAGGTTATTGATATTTTTCTCTGCAATCTTGATTTCAGCTTGTGCTTCATCCAGCCCAGCATTTCTCATAATGTACTCTACATAGAAGTTAAATAAGCAGGGTGACAATATACAGACTTGACATACTCCTTTTCCTATTTGGAACCAGTCTGTGGTTCCATGTCCAATTCTAACTGTTGCTTCTTGACCTACATACAGATTTCTCAAGAGATAGATCAGGAGGTCTTATATTCCCATCTCTAAGAATTTTCCACAGTTTGTTGTGATCCACACAGTCAAAGACTTTGGCATAGTCAATAATGCAGAAATAGATGTTTTTCACACATATTTAGTACACACTGATTAATAACTCAGCAGGATAGCACAGACTATGGTAAGAATATATAGCTTTGGGAGGCAGAGTGCCTGAGATTTGAACCCCAGTTCTACTACATATGACTTCCCTGGTGGCTCAAACAGTGAAGAACTTGCTACAGTGCAAGAGACTTGGGTTTGATCCCCGGGTTGGGAAGATCCCCTGGAGAAGGAAATGGCTGCCCACTCCAGTACTCTTGCCTGGGAGGATTCTGTGGACAGATGAGCCTGGCAGGCTTCAGTCCATACAGTCCATGGGGTCACAAAGAGTTAGACACCACTGAGAGACTAATATTCTCACTTTTCTACTTCATGCTACTGTATGTGATCTTAGGCAAGTGACGTCAGTTCTCTGTATTTAGCTGCTAATTCATAAATTTGAGGTTAAAAGAGTACCTACTTGACAGTAGTGTGGGGGACTTGACGTTGTGAAATGAAAATATCTCCTGTCTTACCAATAAACGTCACAACCATCAGTGATTTCTGGCCTCCAAACGTGAATCAGGGCACCCAAAACTGTGATCCAGAAGATGCCACCATCCCCTATGGTGATTGCTGAGGAGCTGGGGGGATGCAAGAAGCAAGGTGAACAGGAAAGAGGATTGGCCCCCTTCCTGAGGTGCGTATGAAAGGAATGAATTCAGTGCATATGAAAGGAATGAATTCAGTGAGCCCCAAGGCTTTCATCTTCCCATATGTTGAATGCTAAATTCTTTAACCCATACCTGATCTTTGTTGTTCAGACTGCCTGCTCCCTTTGTTGCAAACTTGTATATAGCCTGGCTTCCTCTCAGGCCTCCATGGAGCAGTTTTCTCAGAGACACTGAGAGGCTGTCTCCTGGGCTTTGAGTCCTAAACATTCTCACCAAAAAAAAAAAAAAAAGAAAAAATTACTTTAAGGTTGTGACTATATTGTTTGGTAGACAGTTTTTGGTAGACAGGGTGCTACAAAATTGTTTTCATTATTATTGCAAATCTTGATCTTGACGTGTAACAATATGGTTAGAAACTTAATGAAGTCATAAAGGAGCTTCTTAATGGGGCAGTGCTTAGGAACACATGAATGAAATCAGATCACACTGCATTGAAGATACTTTCCCAAAGGTGACCATCAATATGCATTTACATCTCATTCTTTCCACATCTTACTCAGTCAAAAACATGATGCCTGTAGTCCCTACTCAAAAATAGAGTAAAAAATTAAGTTAGTAAGGAGCTAAGTAAAGTCTTCAAATAGAATTTAGTGCACAATTAGTGCTAAATAATTAGAAACACTTGTTCTTACCACAGATAAATGAAGCTAAATTACCAGATGGAAATTTTAAAACTTAGTCCAAAGAATTACCTGACATATGTAGTCTTACATACTATTTCCTTGCAGAATAAAAGCAAAGAAGAAAAGGAGGAAGACAGGGAGGGAGGTAGGAAGAAGGTGGTGGTGGTAGTTTAGTCACTAAGTCATGTCCGACTCTTGTGACCCCATGGACTGTAGGCCACCAGGCTCTTCTGTCCATGGGATTCTCCAGGCAAGAGTACTGGAGTGGGTTACCATTCCCTTCTCCAGGGGATCTTCCCTACCCAGGGATTGAACCCAGGTCTCCTGCATTGCAAGCAGTTTCTTTTACCAACTGAGTTAGAAGGGAAGCCCCAAGGAAGAAGGAAACAGTTCTTTTATGAAAAAACTTTAAATCTTCAATCTTTTTATCGCTCTTGTCATTCAAGGCTAAGCCAAGGATAATTGCCCAAGACACTGATCACAATTGGAATTCGAGAGTTGTCGATAGTTTGGGCAGGCTTGTTCCTCAAACCTTGTCAAAACTCATTTCCCTTTTTATAATTACGTAATCCTCGTTCAACATCCTGGCAAAGAAAAACTCAAAAAACAGAATGTTCTTATATTTGTTATTGGTGTCATAGTTATTCACCTAAACATGAGGGTGCACATTTTAGAATAACTTAAGCAATGATGTAAGCCAGAAAGACCAGACCTTCGTCAGAGTGGACCCAATCCCTAGAATCTTGCCCAATCTTTCTATTGCTTTTTTTTTTTCCTTCTGTCATGCGAGTGTATGTTCCTCGATTCTTTGTCTCATCACAACAAAGATTTGGAGTGACGGACATTAAAGCCCCCTCGGCGAGTCACAGCTCTCAGGTCTCAAATGGATCGTGTTATAGCTCTTAGACAAATCAGTGTTACAGCTCAGTGTTACAGCTCTAGTTTATTTAGAAGATAGCAGGAAAGTCCATCTTTGAGGCGTGAGGGCACGCCGATGTAAAGACATGAGGAGAAGGGCGCCCCAGCGTGCGGGAGAGAGAGAGAGCTGGCTCTGGCTCCTCTGTTTATGTGTATCTCTCCCTGGGCCTGTCCTGTGTAAATTGGGCTAGCCAGGAGTGTTGTTTGTTTTACCTGAGGTCCTCACTCTGGTCCTCGGGCCTTCTTTTGTTTCATTTTTGCGGGCTTTCTCCTTCCTTGTCTTGTAGCCACCGCCATTTTGGACTCCTTTTCCCTGTTCTACCTACCTAACACTTCTTTTGCTGTCAACCCAGAAGCCGAAGCAGCCTTCCCCCCTTGGGTCTCTCTGTCTCCTTTTTCTTACCTATAAAACGGAGGCATAGTGGACCTCAGACTCAAAGGGGAGCTGGGAAGATTGAGATCAATGTAAAGCCCTAAAGCTAACAGCAAACCATACAACAAATACCATTATGTGTGTGATAATTATTAATATGAAAGTTGTCAGAGACCCACTTAATCTCCTTAAGTGAATAACCTATCAATAGTTGCTAAACTATAATCTAAATAAAGGTAATATTTCAAGCTGACTCCTTAATTCTCCATTGGAGCTTTCTATTGTAATTTCTCACTTTCAGAAAGGATGGCCATAAATATTATATCAGAAGAATGCTTAAAAAACAAGATGTGATACTTGTATATTTTTGCAGTTTCGAAAAGGCTCCTTTGACCAAAATGTGCTATCATTTCTCTGTTCAAGAAAACTGCATTTTAGTAAAACATTTACCCAGGAGATTCCATGATAACATTATTAATCGTGTATCAGCAGTCACTTAACTAAGTTAAAACACAGATATAAAGTCAAATTGCTCAGAATTAAAATCCTAACCCTCTGCTCATTGCCTGTGGGACCCTAGGTAACTCTTTGAGTCCCAGTTACTTCAGCTGTAAAATAAACTAATACTCTCTCTTTACAAGATTAGTATGAAAGGTAAATAACTGGAACCACATTAAAAAAAAAAAATACATTACCTAGCCCAACGTACATTTTCAGTGTATATTTGAATTTTTACTTTCTCTGTAACCTTGGCTCTACTACAGTCTCAAAGTTCAATAATGAAGGCATCAGTATGCATATTTATAATCACTCACAGGAGTACAACTTAAATCACTGGAAACTGAGGCTCTCTTTGCAAAGCTTCTGAGAAGTGGGCCCAGTTTTCCAGGCCCAGGCCCAGGAGACTGGTAACTCTTCATTTCATCCCTCAGAGCCTCTCATACAGCTGATTCCAGGATGATCTATTTTTTTACCTAACAAATTTCATAAAAGGAATGTGGTTTATCACTTTACTTAGAAAATTTCAGTAGAAACGCTTAAGACAAGATTTTCAGTTGCAGAGGGAAGTCATACGTGCTTTCCTGCCATGCTCCTTACTTCCTCAGACTGGGTCTTCCTTGCAGTTCCGGTGACTCATCACCTCTGCTGCACACACTTGCCCGGATGAGTGCTGTGAAGCATCATGGGAAAGGAGCTCTCATCAGGTCTATCAGGGCAACTAACCAAGCTTCAGCTAAAATACAAGTTCTCATGAAAGCAAGGAATTAGGTCTCTTGTGTTTACATGCTCAGTCTCGTCCCACTCTTTGTGACCCCATGGACGGTAGTCCGCCAGGCTCCTCTGACCATGGGATTCTCCAGGCAAGAATACTGGAGTGAGTTGCCATTTCCTTCTCCAGGGGATCTTCCTGACCTAGGGACTGAACCTGTGTCTCCTGCATTGGCAGGTGGATTCTTTACCATGAGCCACCTGGGAAGCCCTTTGTGTTTACAGGAAAGTTGTAATTGTTGAGATTAGTATCTGAAACAGAGGCATGCTCAATTGTTTTAATGAGAGAATTCCATTTCACTTGAATGGGGTTCCGATTATAATTTCACATGAAATCCAAGCCATCCGTGACCTGGTGTTGAGTGTGAACTGCTGCTAAATTCAGAATAGTTGACCAGGAGTTGCACATCTCATGCCAGCTCTCCACATTTGGACTGTAAACTGTTGAAGGGCAAGGGCTAGGTCTTGCCTCGTGAAAGAATACCTGTCCTGTCAAATCCAGAAGACAGGCATAACCTCACTTTGAGGAATTACTTTGGTCTAAATTACCAAGTCACCTTTACAAACACAATAGGAGAATTCAGACAATTTGGAATACAAAGAGGTGCAGGTAACATTTTCTTTAAAACAATCTAGAATGCCATTGTCCTAATCTACAATCCAATCAACAGAAATTTGGTTAGAAAAAGAAAAAATAAATAGATTGGAATTAAGGTGGGAAACTGTGGACCTCCAGGCCAGACACCTGGTGTCTGTCAAGTAGAGTAAAATACCAAGCTTTGTTCTCACCCAGACACCCCAAGGACAAAGCTACTGTAAAAGCCAAGCTCTGATAAAGCAAAGAGATTAGGCGGCCACTCATGAGATCAAAGAAGACTTGCCTGTCTTCACTTGCACAGAAAGGCTTCTTGGGGTTCAAAAAGGGAGAAGGCCTCACCCCATAATAAGTGTGTACATGCATCCATAGGCCTGTGTGAAGGGATCCATCTTAGCAAAAAGTTGTGCACACATCTTGGGAAGGATCTGAGAGGAAAAGTTAAATTTTTGCTAAACCTTTGAGAGCAGGTTCTTATCTCATGGAATTTGGCCTTTAGGCTCTCTCTGGGGTTATTTTTCCTTCGGGGACTTTCAAAAAAATTGTCTTTCCAGGAAATAGCTAACCGTCAGAATGTGGCCCGACCAGCCGTTTCAAATGAGCCTATCCCTGTAAAGGTTAAGACCTGCCCACCAATCAGACTGTCCCCACCCTAGCTGTACCTGTTTGTGGTTTTTGTGCTTAAAAACTGCTCTGTAACGACTGTTCGGGGTTCGTTCCTCCCTAGAGGTGACTGAACCCCGGCGCGCCGGCCCAGTAAATCCTCCTGCTGTTTGCATCGAATCTGAGTCTCGGAGATTTTTGGAGCGACGGGTCCTAGGAAAAGACCGCAAGGTCTAACAGATCCATGGACCAGTCAGGTATGGAGAAAGAAACAAGATAAGTAAAGAATCTGCCTGCAGTGGAGGAGACCTAGGTTCAATTCCTGGGTTGGGAAGATCCCCTGGAGAAGGGAACGGCAACCCACTCCAATATTCTTGCCTGGAGAATCCCATGGACAGTGGAGCCTGGTGGGCTACAGTTCACGGGTTGGCAAAGAGCTGGACTCGACTGAGCAACTACACTTTCATTTTCACTTCAAACAAAGACCCAGAAGGACTGTACTGTGTAAAGTGATTTGTGTCATCTCCATACAGGGTTCCTCCTCACTCAGGATGCCTACACACCTCTCTGGGTGTGTACCTCTAGCCTAGCTTCTGACACTGCACTCCTCCTTTTTTGGGATGCCCAAACCCTCAAACCCATCCCCTTTCTCTATGGGTGTTTATCTCTGCCCTGCTTCTGAGTTGGATAAACAAAATGTTTCCCATGTGCTCTCCCATACATTGTGCTGCATCTCTAATAATAAACTTTGCACCTGTTCTTACAGTTTTTGCCTCCTTAAAACATTCTTGCTTTAAAATAGAGACAAGAGCCAGGGCCACTTTGCTTCCAGCCTCCAGACCCTGCTGGTCTTATGGCTTGGACTCTTGGTTTTCATCCAGGTTACCCAGGTTTGATTCCTAGGTAGGGAACTAAAATCTCTCTTCAGGACTGCTCGCTGTTCTCCCTCCAAGATCAGAATCAAAAGCAAAGGAGATGGATTTACTCCCGTCCCTTCAGGCATGGATAGATCTAGAAATGATTAAACTAAGTAAAGCGAGTCAGACAGAGAAGACAAATATCATATGATATCACATATATGTGGAATCCAGACAAATGATACAAATGAACTGATTTTCAAAATAAAAACAGACTCACAAAGTTTGAAAACAAATTTATGGTTGCCAAAGGGAAAATGTTGGGAAGGGATAAATTAGGAGTTTGGGATTAACATATACACATTACTATATAAAAAATAGATAACTAGCAAGGACTAATAATAGCATAAGGAATTCTACTCAATACTCCGTAACTACCTATATGGGAGGGCTTCCCTGGTGGCTCAGCGGTAAAGAATTTGCCTGCAATGTAAGTGACCGGGGTTCGATTCCTTGGTCAGGAAGATCCCCTGGAGGAGGGCACAGTAACCTACTTCAGTATTCTTGCCTGGAGAATTCCATGGACAGAGGAGCCTGGTGGGCTACAGTCCACGGGGTCACAAAGAGTCGGACAAGACTGAAGCGACTGAGCATGCACCTACATGGGAAAAGAATCTGAAAAGAATGCACATATATGTATACATGAAGACACTGAATCGATTGGCTATCCACCTGAAACTAACACAATACTATAAATCAACTGTTGTTGCTGTTCAATCATTAAGTCATATCCACTCTTTTGCAGACCCATGGACTGTAACCCCACAGGGCCCCCGTCCCTGGGATTTCCCAGGCAAAAATACGGCAGTCGGTTGCCATTCTTTTCTTCAGGGAATCTGCTCAACCCAGGGATTAAATCTGAGTCTCCTGCATTGGCAGGTGGATTCTATACCATTGAGTCACCAGAGAAGCCCTATATACCCAGGTTTGATTCCTAGGTAGGGAACTAAAATCTCTCTTCAGGACTGCTCGCTGTTCTCCCTCCAAGATCAGAATCAAAAGCAAAGGAGATGGATTTACTCCCATCCCTTCAGGCATGGATAGATCTAGAAATGATTAAACTAAGTAAAGCGAGTCAGACAGAGAAGACAAATATCATATGATATCACATATATGTGGAATCCAGACAAATGATACAAATGAACTGATTTTCAAAATAAAAACAGACTCACAAAGTTTGAAAACAAATTTATGGTTGCCAAAGGGAAAATGTTGGGAAGGGATAAATTAGGAGTTTGGGATTAACATATACACATTACTATATAAAAAATAGATAACTAGCAAGGACTAATAATAGCATAAGGAATTCTACTCAATACTCTGTAACTACCTATATGGGAGGGCTTCCCTGGTGGCTCAGCGGTAAAGAATTTGCCTGCAATGTAAGTGACCGGGGTTCGATTCCTTGGTCAGGAAGATCCCCTGGAGGAGGGCACAGTAACCTACTTCAGTATTCTTGCCTGGAGAATTCCATGGACAGAGGAGCCTGGTGGGCTACAGTCCACGGGGTCACAAAGAGTCGGACAAGACTGAAGCGACTGAGCATGCACCTACATGGGAAAAGAATCTGAAAAGAATGCACATATATGTATACATGAAGACACTGAATCGATTGGCTATCCACCTGAAACTAACACAATACTATAAATCAACTGTTGTTGCTGTTCAATCATTAAGTCATATCCACTCTTTTGCAGACCCATGGACTGTAACCCCACAGGGCCCCCGTCCCTGGGATTTCCCAGGCAAAAATACGGCAGTCGGTTGCCATTCTTTTCTTCAGGGAATCTGCTCAACCCAGGGATTAAATCTGAGTCTCCTGCATTGGCAGGTGGATTCTATACCATTGAGTCACCAGAGAAGCCCTATAGTGAAAGTGAAGTCGCTCAGTCGTGTCCGACTCTTTGCGACCCCGTGGACTGTAACCTACCAGGCTCCTCTGTCCATGGGATTCTCCAGGCGAGAATACTGGAGTGGGTTGCCATTTCCTTCTTCAGGGGATCTTCCCGACCCAGGGATTGAACCCGGGTCTCCCGACTTGCAGGCAGACCGTTGAACCTCTGAGCCACCAGGGAAGCCCCAAGAAGCCCTATAAATCAACCATATTCCAAGATAAAATAAAAGTTAAATTTTAGGGGAAAAAAGAAAAGCAAAAGAGGCAGAGGGCTTGAGGGTTTGAGGGCCTTTTCAGCCGGATCAGGGAGAGGCTTCTTCACAGAGCACCCACCTTCCGATGGCCACATTGCTAAAGTCTCCACCCTGCTCTCTTAACTCCTTCTTTATTTAGATTGTATGAGGTAATTCATTTCATCAAAGGGAGATTTTATACAGAAATATTCAAAGGAAACTCTGACAGTACAACTTAGCAAGGGAAAATATAGTAATCAATGTAAAACAAATTTTCCCTGTTGGTTTGGGTAAATTTCCACTTTGGCTTTCTGTAGTTGTTCCTCCAACAACTGTCTTTCTAGACTGTCTCCTAGTTAACCCACCCACTTCTGGTTACAGTTGTTGTGACTACAACTTCAGAAATAGACAACAGCATAGCCAACCCTATGCATACACTCCAACAGCTGCAATGGTGTAAATTGGAACTGTCACAAAAGACAAACATGTTCTTTGAATACTTTGAATACTACATCAATGCCAGCCATTTCCACTGAAAATTATCATTGTACAGTATAACAACTAAAGATCATAACAATAATATTAATAGTGAGTTTATTCGCAATTTATCCTCCAGTCAAATGTGAGCTCCAGGAAAGTGGTCTTTGTGGGTAGGCCCAGCACATAGATCTACCTGCACATAGATACAGGGAGACCTGGATTTGATCCCTGGGTTGGGAAGATTCCCTGGAGAAGAGATAGGCTACCCATTCCAGTATTCATGGTCTTCCCTAGTGGCTCAGACAGTAAAGAATCTGCCTGCATATGGGAAACCTGGAGTCTTTGTGGGTAGGCCCAGCACATAGATCTACCTGCACATAGATACAGGGAGACCTGGATTTGATCCCTGGGTTGGGAAGATTCCCTGGAGAAGAGATAGGCTACCCATTCCAGTATTCATGGTCTTCCCTAGTGGCTCAGACAGTAAAGAATCTGCCTGCATGTGGGAAACCTGGGTTTGATCCCTGGGCTGGGAAGATCCCCTGGAGGAGGGCATGGCAACCTACTCCAGTATTCTTGCCTGGAGAATCCCAAGGACAGAAGAGCTTGTCAGACTCTGCTGCAGTCCATAGGTTCCCAAAGAGTAGGACATGGCTGAGTGACTAAGCACAGCATAGTACAGCACAGTTGTACCCGGTGGAAGTCAATAACCATTTGTTGGGCTGAATGCACTTTTCTGTGGCCCTTGCAATAATGGTAGCATAGTAGACATCATGTTGTAATTAACAGTTCCCAGAAGAGGAAATCAGGGACTTGATTACCACTGACTATTATAGCTATAAATGAATAACCTCTCCAAACCTCCCTTTGCTCATCACAGAGCAAATTGAGAGAGTTGGAGGTAGATTATTTTTTAGATCCCTTCCACTTGTAAGTGATATCTCTCTCCATTTTCACTTAGAATAATTTAACACATCTTATCACAGGACATACAGACTTTCTTTTGTCATTGCATAGAACAGTATTTTTAATAGAAATGGTGTGGGAGTAATGATAGTGGACCCACAACTGGTCACTGAGAATTCTTACTTGAAATCTACACACAGTAATTTGGATATACAGAATGCTTCATCAGTCCAGGACATTTGGGAAGGGATGTCCACCAGAAATGATTTCTTGATCATTTAACATTTCATTTCTAGACCCGCGGTTGGTGTCAAAAGAACCACCTTCACCAATCAGTCCATGAGGATAAATTCCTAGGACAAGCACTCTCTGCTGCAAGAGCTGCCTGGATGGGTAAAACTAGAAAAATGAAAGCGAAGGGAAAAAAAATGGAGCCACCACATAGAGCATGGTGCAGATGGAAGACGGAGGTCCCAAGGGGCAGAATGTTCATACAGTATGGAGGTGGAACTAATTGACACTTAACCAACAAAAGAATCTGGGGACTAGAATTCTCCTGTTGTAGATTACTTACTTATTCTGGACATTTACTTTATTTTCATGAAACTTCCTTTTGATATTAATGGTCACTGTATTTTCACTTTAAGAGGTCAGTGTTCACATTCTATTAGTCATGAGGAGACAGTTTCTTGAGTTGGATTTTTAATATTATTTGTTTATTTGTTTATTTATTTATATTTTGATGGATCTTCATTGCTGTGGGCTGGCTTTATCTAGCTGCGGCGAGCAGAGGCTACTTCTCACTGCAGTGGCTTCTCCGGTTCAGAGCATGGACTCTAGAGCACTACGCTCAGTAGTTGTGGTGTATATGTTTAGTTACTTCGGGGCATATGGAATCTTCCCAGACCAGGGATCAAACCCATGTCCCCAGCATTGGCAGGTGGATTCTTAACCACTGGATCACCAGGGAATTCTTGAGTCAGGTCTTGAGTAAAGCAATGTGGTTTCACCCTCAAGTGCCAGGCACCTCTGTTTCCAGGTTGAGATAACTACCTTTCCTTCAGTGAACCCTAGCTGCTCTGAGATGGGGAGGGGTGGTTGAGAAAGAACTAGAACGTCAGTGAAAACCTCCTGGTATTCTCATTCTGCCCCAGGACCTCTCTCACTCCTAGCCCTGTTTGCAGGGCCTTGGCCTTTCTGTGAACTAACCACTCCTTGGCCCTAGCTTAAAGGAAAATTGGAAGAGCTAGACTCTAAGCGAATGTCTTCCATAGCCTAGGCCAAAGAAAACCAGAAAACATTTGGTACAAAGACATTGCTTTCGAGAAATTTTTTTCCATGTAGTATTTGCATAAATTTGTCATGGACCTGCCACTTCAGTACAAGGGGCTAACAGCATAACCTTGAGTCTGATGGCATCCTGTTGCCGTTTGCAGCCAGGGTCAGACCATTTCACTTCTTGCTTCATTTCTCCTCCTCTTAGAGGACTCAAGGCTGCCATATTTGATCAAAATTATATGTGTTATGAACGAGCAGGCTGAATTGTGCAACATTTCATTTGGCTAATATTTCAGTTTCTTGAGTCATAAGCCTGATAAGTAGCTACAGAGCATGAAGCAGCATATCCTGAGTTGGTGCATGTGAGAAGGGAGTTTTAGCTAAAGGTTAAGTGTAGCAGGCCCTCTTGGGACCACATCTGACTCCACAGCCTTATTCTAAGATGAAGATTACTCTCTTTTAATTCAGTGACATTTGTTCCTATAAATGTAATGTAAACTTCAGACCTTTGAAAACATATCCTAAGACACATGATGAAGCAGTACCTCGTATGCAGTCTCCTCCTGTGCTAACTGTGAATGTCTCCCAACAGGAAATGACAATAACTGTCAGCTTATTAATTCATGAGCAGTTTGATGTCTCTTTAAGTGATTCATGCAAGTTGAGAAATGAATTCCTACTGCTGAAATTCCAACACTTTAGAAACCGTTCAATGAACAAATATAAATTTGTTCTTTGTGTTAATGACGAAAACAAGAAAAAGATTTTCTTAAAACCAAACAAATTGTCTTGACAAATGTCAGTGTATGATGGGTTAGGACCATAAACCATCAATCAGTGGATCTAAAGTATGCTGCAGTTTTTACAAAGATCCATTGAGCATTCGAGACTGTAATTCTTCATTTTCCCTATCATGCCCCATTGTTCCATGCTATAATAAAATGACCTTAACTAAAATGTTATTCCATGAATTTTTCAAGAAATTTTCCTTTAAAGAAACACATATTTACACTCCAATGGAGATGTCTTATCTGGAAGTCTTAACCACTGAAACTTAGCCAGTCCCTTCCTCAAAATTTCCCCTCCAATTCTGTGTTCAAGGCACTATGAAAACTGTAAGAAGAAAAAATATAAACTGAAAAGGCATTTTCAAAAATATAAAGCATTTAAAATGATCATAATGGCTGTTTATTTAAAAAACACAGATCTTCAACTATTTCTTTCAGAATTCCTTTTCACAATTCTTCTCCCAATCCAACACTCCCCACGGAAAGTTGCAACATAATGTACGACACTTTTTTCTACCTTGATTACTCTAGCTTCTAGGTACACTCCTTAAAGACAAGGGTCATGATTATTCCTTTCTTTCATCCCCAAAATCTGACCCAGAGCCTGAGGCCTGGAACCACCCTCACCCATTGATCTGTCTGTTTCTTCAGCAATAGTGTGAGCTACAAGACAGGAGAGAATGTCTTAACAGTGTTTCTCAGAGCCCTGCTCAGAAACTTGATGTCTAACATATGCTTCAGTTCAGTTCAGTTCAGTTCAGTCGCTCAATTGTATCCGACTCTTTGTGGCCCCATGAAGCACAGCACGCCAGGCCTCCCTGTCCATCACCAACTCCCAGAATTCATTCAGACTCACATCCATCAAGTCCATGATGCCATCCAGCCATCTCATCCTCTGTCGTCCCCTTCTTCTCCTGCCCCCAATCCCTCCCAGCATCAGAGTCTTTTTCAATGAGTCAACTCTTCCCATGAGGCAGCCAAAGTACTGGAGTTTCAGCTTTAGCATCATTCGCTCCAAAGAAATCCCAGGGCTGGTCTCTTTCAGAATGGACTGGTTGGATCTCCTTTCAGTCCAAGGGACTCTCAAGAGTCTTCTCCAACACCACAGTCCAAAAGCATCAATTCTTCAGTGCTCAGCCTTCTTTATAGTCCAGCTCTCACATCCATACATGACCACTAGAAAAACCATAGCTTTGACTAGACGGACCTTTGTTGGCGAAGTAACGTCTCTGTTTTTGAATATGCTATCTAGGTTGGTCATAACTTTCCTTCCAAGGAGTAAGTGTCTTTTAATTTCATGGCTGCAGTCACCATCTGCAGTGATTATGGAGCCCACAAAAATAGTCTGGCATTGTTTTCACTGTTTCCCCATCTATTTCCCATGAAGTGATGGGATCAGATGCCATGATCTTCATTTTCTGAATGTTGAGCTTTAAGCCAACTTTTTCACTCTCCTCTTTCACTTTCATCAAGAGGCTTTTGATTTCCTCTTCACTTTCTGCCATAAGGGTAGTGTCATCTGCATATCTGAGGTTACTGATCTTTCTCCCAGCAATCTTGATTCCACCTTGTGTTTCTTCCAGCCCAGCATTTCTCATGATGTACTCTGCATATAAGTTAAATAAGCAGAGGGACTATATACAGCCTTGGAGTACTCCTTTTCCTATTTGGAACCAGTCTGTCTGTTGTTCCATATCCAGTTCTAACTGTTGCTTCCTGACCTGCATATAGGTTTCTCAAGAGGCAGGTCAGGTGGTCTGGTATTCCCATCTCTTTCAGAATTTTCCACAGTTGATTGTGATCCACACAGTCAAAGGCTTTGGCATAGTCAATAAAGCAGAAATGTATGTTTTCTGGAACTCTCTTGCTTTCTCCATGATCTAGCAGATGTTGGCAATTTGATCTCTGGTTCCTCTGCCTTTTCTAAAACCAGCTTGAACATCTGGAAGTTCACGGTTCACATATTGCTGAAGCCTGGCTTGGAGAATTTTTAGCATTACTTTACTAGCGTGTAAGATGAGTGCAATTGTGCGGTAAATTGAGCATTCTTTGGCATGGCCTTTCTTTTGGGATTGGGATGAAAACTGACCTTTTCCAGTCCTGTGGCCACTGCTGAGTTTTCCAAATTTGCTGGCATATTGAGTGCTGCTGCTGCTGCTAAGTCACTTCAGTCGTGTCCGACCCTGTGTGACCCCATAGACGGCAGCTGTTGCTAAACTGAATACATGTGGAACCTCCACAACTGTGTTCATATTGAGAGAATCAGGGACAGAAAAGTCCTTGTTGTCATGGCCTAAATGTTAGTCTGACAAATGTCTGAAAAAACTACAAAAAAAAAAAAAAAATGCAAGGTGGGAATAGCTTAGGAGTCTAAGGTGATTTCTACTGCGCCCTATTGGGTCACACGCTTCTCTAACTGTAGCAATGTCACTACTGGTGACCTTCTGTTCACCTAGTTGCTCATCCCATTAAAGTCAGTTGAGGAAGTTCAGACACCTTCCTCTTACTCTTTTCTCCCATCACAAAGGCCCTTTGTCTTTTTGTACACCATTCTCATACTCCTAGTGCTTCCCTTTCTGCTGAGCTCATTATCAACCCTTCATCTCTGGCTGTCTCTGGGATGAATCACAGAGTGGAAGGAAGACAAGAGCTATGCTATGCCAACAAATTTGGAAAACTCAGCTTGGCCCCAGGACTGGAAAAGGTCAGTTTTCATTCCAATTCCAAAGAAAGGCAATGCCAAAGAATGCTCAAACTACCACACAATTGCACTCATCTCACACGCTAGTAAAGTAATGCTAAAAATTCTCCAAGCCAGGCTTCAGCAATATGTGAACCATGAACTCCCTGATGTTCAAGCTGGTTTTAGAAGAGGCAGAGGAACCAGAGATCCCAAGGTTGATTTCAAAGCTCAGAGTGAGGAAAATAGTTCAGTTCCCCAGGACTCCTTAGGGAGAGAGATCAGAATCAACACCTCTGTCTGAACCACCAGAACTCCAGCCAGGACTCCAGAGTTCCCTTTTCAAAACCAGACAACATCCAGAGACTTTTGCAAAATTTCATAGTTAATGGCTAAAAACCACATTAGTAGTTACAAACAGGATTCTCTGATCATGACTTTTGGCAGACCCTTCAAGGGCACGCCCCTGCAGTCCCTTCTTCTCTCTCACAATGCTTTTCTTTATTTCCTCTATTTTTAAAATAATATGAAATTAAGTGGATAAGAATAAAAATCTCCAACCAAAAATATTATGGAAAAAGTAAACATAGGTGTAACCACCACCACCCAGATCAGGAAATAGCACATTCCCAGCACCCCCAAAAAATCCTTTCCAATGCCAGCCTCTTCTCTTGCCCCTTCTGGTAACTACGTCCTGGTTCTTTTTGCCATGCATGCATTTCTAAACAATACAACTCATTTTGCTTGGTTCTATACTTCACCTAAATAGAGGCATACTGTTTGTATTTTTGTGCCTTGATTTTGTTGCTCCATGGTATATTTGTGTGATTCATGCATAACATTCCAGGCACTTATGATGGATTTATTTTCTTTGCCATTAGTGGTTATGAAAAGAAGCTCTATAGAGCCTGAATGAACAGTCTTAAATTCCAGCTCTATCACTTTTAGATGTGTGAATCTGTGCAAATTCTTTTATCTCTTGGTACCTTTATTGTAAGTTACCTGGAGTTGATCTCGAGGTATGTATGGGTCAGGGGTCTGTCACAGGTAGACCTCCCTAGGAAACCCACTCCAGTGTTCTTGCCTGGGAAATCCCATGGACAGAGGAGCTTGGTAGGCTGCAGCCCATGGGTCACAATAGTTGGACCCAGACTTAGTGACTAAAGTACCACCACCACCCTAGGAAACAGGTTCTAAGATGGTAACTTGCACATGTGTTGTTTATTGGAGAATGCTTTTAGGGACTACACCCAGCCAAAAGTGAGGAAAGTAGGGTTAGACCAGGAAAAACTTGATTATAGAACAGATGCAGCAGAGGCCCCAGCAGATTCCATCGGGAACTGTAGATCTGGGTTTGCCCTTCTAAGATGTCTCATATGGATAGGTTTTTACTCCCACATCGCCCAGACTTTGGAGATAGGAAACCCTCAGAAAGGGTCACAGCTCTGAACAAGGTATCTGCTTTAGGCCAAAGGAAATTCCTGAGGTGGGATTCTGCTTTGAGTTATCAGCTAGCAATACTCCTGGCAACTGAAGGATTAGGGTTACCATCCTGAAGGGGAGATCTGGACAGACATCATAGTATCTAATATAGGGTCAAGTTTAATTTTGCCCATGCAAATATTCAACTGTCCCAGCAGTTCTCTCCATGGATATGTAATATACCTCTTTCTTATTAAGTGTTCATTCAGAAGTCAATTTCTGAGGTTGTGTTTTCAATTCTGTTCCCTCGGTCAGTTATCTAATTATGACAGATCAGTACCAACATGTGCATGGATAACTGACCAATGAAAGAAAGCAAGAGAAGAATATCTGATCTATTAGATATAGCGTCTATGCTGTTCCTGACCATTTGACAACCTCTCTCTCTCTCCTTCATGTACAACATCCTGACTTGTCTTGTTTACCTGAGATGACTAGTTTACCACTTAACCTTCAATGCTAAACTGAAACATGATTTCTCCTCCAAAGGTTTTGTTAGTTTCGGGTCCTTCTTTCACTGTGACTCTTCATTGCTTCAAGAGGTGCCTCATAGATTGTGTAGGTTCAAGTCATGACTCAAGTCCTATTGCTGTGTGATCTTAGATCAATCTTTATATGCTTCCGTTTTCTCAAAACTTTCTGTGAGCATTCAACTTAAAGTATTTATGTCACTATTTAGCTTTTATAATAGAGTTTGAGTTTTCTTAGTTTCCATTTCAGATGATGAGGTTTTTCAGTGCTGGGGTCAAGGACCATTCACCTAGCAGATAGTTTCACCATATGGAAATGACAGAAATTTGAGACAGCACATTTCATAATTTAAAATCCCAATAGTATATTTGCTTACCAGAATGAACAATCAAGGACATTCATACATAAGTCACTTGTTTCTGACAATAAAGCCACCAACACTGGAAAGTTTAGGTTAAAACCATAAAATTAGCATTTTTCCCCTTAATTCAAAGCCCCATATCTTACCTATCCTTTTCCCCAAGTGAAGGACACCCCACTCACCATCATCACTGCCTTATGTGGAATCCCAGATTTCCCTGCAGACTAAGGGAAATTAATAAACTCAGGAATAAGAATAAAGAGAATGAGGAGAATGAATGAGAAGAAGAGGGGTAAGGAAAAGAGAAGAAAGGAAGGTGGAAAAAAAGGAGAAGGAGAAAGAAGAAGCAAGGGGGGAGGAAAGGGAGGGGGAGGAAGGAGAGGAGGAAGAACAAAACTTAGATGAGAAATAAAACAAAAAGAAAATGTAAAATATTTTTATATACCCTTCCCCATTAAACAACTTTTTAAAGATGCTAAACAGGATATCACTTAATATTCCAATCTGATATGCTTTGGGCTATTTTTCTAAATAGTTGAGTTACACCAAGGAGAAAAAATAAACAAGTCCCAGAAGTAAGGTTAACTCACTAGAGGGTGAACTGCTTAGGACAATAAATGAGTATGCCAAAGGCAAACATTCTGCTTTACCTTGGAAGTTCAAGAACTATATTTTTGACATTAAAAAAATATATATATAGCTACCTGATCCCTGATTTCAAGTATTGTACATCCAGAAACATTGAAGTTCATATTTTAAAAACATGTTTGGATTTGTTCTGCTTTGAATTTGTGTTTTAACAGAAAGCTCAAACTTGGGACCATTTCAATAAGGGATATGTGTTAACTATACTGGTCTGTATACTGGTCTCGAGAGACTAGAGATCTCTTCAAGAAAGTTAGAGATACCAAGGGAACATTTCATGCAAAGACGGGCACAATAAAGGACAGAAATGATATGGTAACAGAAGCATAAGATATTAAGAAGAGGTGGCAAGAATACACAGAAGAACTATACAAAAATGATCTTCATGACCCAGATAACGATGATGGTATGATTACTCACCTACAGCCAAACATGCTAGAATGAAAAGTCAGCTGGGCCTTAGGAAGCATTACTATGAACAAAGCTAGTGGATATGATAGAATTCCAGTTGAGTTATTTACCGATGATGCTGTTAAAGAGCTGCCCTCAATTATGCCAACAAATTTGGAAAGCTCAGCAGTGGCCACAGGACTGCAAAAGGTCAATTTTCATTCCAATCCCAAAGAAAGGCAATACCAAAGAATATTCAAATTGCTGCACAATTGCACTCATCTCACACACTAGCAAAGTAATGCTCAAAATTCTCCAAGCCAGGCTTCAACAGTATATGAACCAAGAACTTCCAGATGTTCAAAATGGTTTTAGAAAAAGCAGAGGAACCAGAGATCAAATTGCCAACATCCATTAGATCATCGAACAAGCAAGAAAATTCCAGAAAAACATCTATTTCTGCTTTATTGACCATGCCAAAGCCTTTGTGTGGATCACAGCAAACTGGAAAATTCTTAAAGAGATGGAAATACCAGACCACCTGACCTGCCTCCTGAGAAATCTGTATGCAGGTCAAGAAGCAACAGTTAGAACTGGACATGGAACAACAGACTGGTTCCAGATTGGGAAAGGAGTACGTCAAGGCTGTATATTGTCACCCTGCTTATTTTATTTATATGCAGAGTGAGTGAGTGAAAGTCACTCGGTCATGTCTGACTCTTTGTGACCCCATGGATTATACAGTCCATGGAATTCTCCAGGCCAGAATGCTGAAGTGGGTAGCCTTTCCCTTCTCCAAGGGATCTTCCCAACCCAGGGATTGAACCCCAGTTTTCTGCATTGCAGGAGAAAGTACATCATGAGAAATGCCGGGCTAGATGAAGCACAAGCTGGAATTAAGACTGCCAGGAGAAATATCAGAAACCTCAGATATGCAGATGATACCACCTTTATGGCAGAAAGTGAAGAAGAACTAAAGAGCCTCTTGATGAAAGTAAAAGTGGAAAGTGAAAAAGTTGACTTAAAGCTCAACATTCAGAAAACTAAGATCATGGCATCCAGTCCCATCACTTCATGGCAAATAGATGGGTAAACAATGGAAACAATGACAGACTTTATTTTCTTGGGCTCCAAAATCACTGCAGATGGTGACTGTGGCCATGAAATTAAAAGATGCTTGCTCCTTAGAAGAAAAGCTATGGCAAATCTAGACAACTTATTAAAAAGCAGAGACATTACTTTGCCAACAAAGGTCCATCTAGTCAAAGCTATGGTTTTTCCAGTAGTCATGTATGGATGTGAGTGTTGGACTATAAAGAAAGCTGAGCACTGAAGAATTGATGCTTTTGAAGTGTGATATTGGAGAAGACTCTCGAGAGTCCCTTGGACTGCAAGAAGATACAACCAGTCCATCCTAAAGGAAATCAGTCCTGAATATTCATTGGCAGGATTGATGTTGAAGCTGAAACTCCAATACTTCGGCCACCTGATGTGAAGAACTGACTCATTGGAAAAGGCCCTGATACCGGGAAAAATTGAAGGCAGGAAGAGAAGGGGATGATGGAGGATGAGATGTTTGGACGACATCACCGACTGGATGGACATGAGTTTGAGTAAGCTCCGGGAGTTGGTGATGGACAGGGAGGCCTGGTGTGCTGCAATCCATGGGACTGCAAAGAGTTGGACACGACTTAACAACTGAACTGAACTGCAGTGATACTGGTCTGTGGCAGGACAGAACAAATGTTTGATGAATGAATGACTCTAGTCACTTAACCATCAAATGTCACCAAATGACAGAGTCATTTCAGATGTCGCCCCATAAAAGACCTTGTTAAGAAATAGGACCCTCACAGCTGTCTGCCTCCCTTGTTGAAGCTGGGTGTTTCTCCTGTTTCATAATCTTACTAATGAAGGTGCTTGTATCATTTATTATGATGTAATCATGTCAAAGAACAAGAACAGGCTCAATAAAAATCAAATCGACTAAGGAAAAATGGAACCAACAAATTTCCTTCTTATTTCCAGAAATTTCTTTGGGAAAGTGGATGCGAAATAAAGTCGGTAAAGTTGCATTCATAGCCGCGTCCCTTGCCAAGGCTATAGAAAGAGGACATAAAGCACGAGCTGACAGTGTTGTCCTCAAGGAAGGTCATGTTAAGAGTCGAGGAGCTATTTGGGTCTATTCACAAAATCAAAAAGAATTGTTCCCTTTTTATTCTGTGAACCCTGTGAATGAGGAGATTTTTCTTTCCCAGAACTCCCTTTGTCTTCATTCATAGTACCATTACATGAGATCACGGCACAACTCAGTGAAGCAAAAAATGTCTCCTCCTTTGGAGCTTAACCTCCTGTGGAGCTGTTATTTAGGTGATCCTATGACAAGGCTCAGGGCCTCAGGCATGTCAGTAGGTCAGTAGGGTGTTAGGAAAGTAAGCTGTACTGGCTGCAGTCGTGCAAGAACAGGCCTGGGGAATTGGCTGCTGTTTTCCTCCAGGCCCAAGTGAGAGAGTGCATTGTTAGCCCTGCCATGTGCAACTGGACTCCGCAGTGAGTTTTAATGGCAAAACTCTAAGGATAAAATATCATACTGATGAAGTGAGTAACTAGAAAGACTAAAAATATCTGAGGGCTTCAGAGTGTGCTGTATTTATTACTCTTCCTCAGCACACAACCATCTGAAGACTAGATAATCAGGGCCAAGGTTCATATCAGTATGGTAACCGTCTAAGTGTGATGGGCTACTTCACAGAATTATTAGTCTATGGTTTATGTTCCCTGTGCTTTTTATACTCTTGGCTCAGGGAGGCTCCATGCTTATTTGTTCTAAAGCAGAAGAGGTCTAAAAACTAGCATTTTCTTCTCCCGGAAAATGTGAAATAATTAAGACAGTTATCCCAGCAATTCTGCTTGGTGGGGGAGAATGGTGAGAAAGAGCAGAGTGTCTTTGAGGAGAAAGAGACCCGAGGATGGGAAAGAAGGCACATTATCCTAGACTAAGAAAAACAATAAGATTTGAATTTCTACTAGAAATGAAAACCCTGAATTTCTCTCAGATTTTGAGAGGTGACAGGACTCTGGGGGAAATCTTCAATTTTATAGCTAGGAAAGTTAGATCAAGATTTGAAATTTCTGAATTGGCAAAAACTTCTGTATTCCCAGCATGCATCTCTGCACTTCACCAAACCATGTGGGCTTGTAAAATTGGCCTCTGGTAGATTTCAAGACCAGAGGAACATTCTCCAAATGTTTTCTTTTTCATATGTCTCCTGGGATCTTAGTCATATCTGGGAGGTGGGGTGGTAGAAGCCAAGGAGTCCCATTAATGACTGAAATTAAATCTCTTGCAATTCTGGCAGAATAAGGAATAAGGTCAGATTTAATATTATTTTTTAAGTGAATGTGAATTTTCCCATATACTTAAGTTTGTAGTGTAAGAGTCATATTCTCTACACAGGCATGACAATCAGGAAGTGCTTGAAAGAGAGTGGATAAGAGATGACTCCTTAATAAGGGAAGGCTGAGAACCCAGAATTTAGACTTAGGCTACTGATTTTGCTGTGGGTATTAATCTCAAATGCATTAAACATAGACTTGAGTTAATGACCACTTCTTATCTCATAAATCTTTGCCTGTTATTCTAGGTATGTTTTTATAACTTAAAAATTCCAAGCTCTAAAACATTGTCTGCATGAGAACGTATCAGTAAAGGGTTGCAGTTGAGGTACATATGTAAAAACAGAAAGCTCTGTACAATCTGAGGATTTGCAAGCCTTAACAAAAGGCCTGTTTTTTTAATATATATAAATGTATTTATTGATTGATTTTTGTTTTTGTCTATGCCGGGTCTCCGTTGTTGTGTGGATTTTTCTCTAGCTGTGGGGACTGGGGACTACTCTGTAGCTGCAGTATGCGGGTTTCTCATCACAGTGAGAAAGTAGTTTCAGCTGCTGGGCTCTAGAGCACAGGCTCAATAGTTGTGGCGCACGGACTTAGTTGCATGTGGAATCTTCCTGGATCAGGGATTGAACCTGTGTCTCTTGTATTGGCAGGTAGATTCTTTACCACTGAGCCACCAGAGAAGCCCAACGGACGACTTGTTTATGTAAAATAATGCTGATTTAAACAAAAGTTTATCATCAAATGATGAGGATATTCTTTAGTAATATGTGAATATAATATTTGATCTGTAGGATTCTAAGAGTGCAAAAATTGTCCTTCAAAGACAAAGCACAGGACTTCCCTGGTGATCCAGTGGTTAAGATTTTGCCTTCCAATGCAGGGGGTGCAGGTTTGATCCCTGGTTGGGGAGATAAGAACCCATATATCTTGAGGCCAAAAAAAAAAAACAAAACATAAAACAGAAACCATATTGTAATAAATTCAATAAATACTTTAAAAATGGTTCACATCAAAAAAAATTTTAAGAGTATTATGTGGGATGTTTAGGTACCATGAAGTTAGTGGAAAATGGAAATTTATCATTTTTCGTGTATTTTAAACATTAGGCAAAATTTGTCAGAAGTGGCACTATAAATTTTGAATCCAGAAACACCACCACCACATCCACCAACAAGGGAAATTTATACATCCAGGCCAGACCTCTTTCTAAATTCCGTATATCTTTATCCAACTGTTTCTTCAAAATCACCATTTGCATGCTTAAAAAGCATCTCAAGTATGGCATCTCCAAAACGAAACTCCCATTCTCTCTCCTACATACAACCCTGACTCTCCTCGTGTTCCCCTTTCTGTCAATAGCTAGTCCATTCTCCTGATGGCTCAAGCTAAAACTTGCTTTTAGTCATCTCTGCTCCTCTTATCTTAGGTCCACATTCAACCATCAAAAACGCCTCTCTGCTATTTAATATATATCTGAAATTCCACTACTTACTTCTCAGCTCCTCTCCTGCTGTCACTGAAGTCCAGACCACCGTCATCTCTCACTGGAAGCATGGCTATACCTCCTATTTAGACACACCAGCTAAACCATAGCTGGTGTGTTTACGTCTTCCCTCCTACCCGTATATTCTATTTTCAACTGAAAACCTATTCATTCTGCATGAATAAAAGAAACAAAGGATTCTGCTCAAGTACAAGCCTCACCTGTTAGCTCAGTATCTCCAGCAGCTTCCCACCTCACTACGATGCAAGTCAGAGGTCATGGTGGCTTTCAAGTTACCATGTGATCTCCTCCTCCCACTCTCTGACCGTATCCTCTGCCATGTCTGCGCTTTTCCGCATATGTTCTGTCTTCTTGCCCTGGCTTCCCTGCAGCTGCTGGCACATTCTAAGTGCCCCTCTGACCCAGAGTCTTCCTTATCTTTGCACGATCTTCCTTGTTTCCTTCTGTTCCCTGTGCAAATCTCCCTCTTCAGAGAAGTCTTCTAACTACACCTTAAAAAAAAACAGCAACTCCACAGCACTCTCTATTTCTCCAACCTCTCCGTGGTATTTGACTTACTAATTCGTTTACTCTGCCAGCATTGTTTTTATCTTTTCAGATGAAGCAGTAAAATCATCAGGACTAAATAAACATTTTGCAAAGAAACAGCCAATAAAGCTGTCAAAGTGTCATGCTTCCTTACGTTCTCCATTTCTTTCCTTTTATCATCTATAAATCAGTCTGGTCTGTTTTCACTCATCCTGACATTGTTTTTTCTCCTACTGTCCACACCCAGAGTCCTGGGCTTTTATTTCTGGGCACTTCCTATGTAGAGTGGCTTATGAACTATTTACTTCTCTCAGATGTAAATTTGCTCCTTATAAATAGGTACAAGCATCTCTTTGTTCCATTATGTCTTCTAGTGTTTCTAAAGCTGCACACTTATATAAAACACATATTATTTAATTATAAATTTCTTAGAACTAACTCATTAGAAAAAACCCTGACACTGGGAAAGATTGAAGGCAGGAGGAGAAAGGGATGACAGAGGATGAGATGGTTGGATGGCATCACTGACTCGATGGACATGAGTTTGAGCAAGCTTCAGGAGTTGGGAAGGGACAGGGAAGCCTGGAATGCTGTAGTCCATGGGGTCGCAAAGAGTCGGACATGATTCAGTGACTGAACTGACTGACTTACCTCNCAGAGGATGAGATGGTTGGATGGCATCACTGACTCGATGGACATGAGTTTGAGCAAGCTTCAGGAGTTGGGAAGGGACAGGGAAGCCTGGAATGCTGTAGTCCATGGGGTCGCAAAGAGTCGGATATGATTCAGTGACTGAACTGACTGACTTACCTCTACTTTTGCCTTATGGAGAAAATACTAGATCAAGTTCCACTGAATTGTATCTGCAAAGAGATTATATTGCTTCCAAATATAATATTAAATAATAGGAAAAAGTATAAAGTATCGAACAATAAAGAGGAATTTCAATCTGTGTTGTTGTAGACAAATGTCCTCACACAACTCCCCTCATTTAACAGATGAGGAAACAGAAGCAGAGCTTAAGTCCAAAGATCATGATTTTAGCAACAGAGGCAGGGCTAGCATAGGACAGGTGTGGAGTGATTTTCATTCATTCCTCTTTTTCTCTAGTAGATTACCTCAATATGGTTTAAATTCTAATATCATTAATATAAATATTTGAAAAATTATCCTTCTAGCTTAAGAATTTTTCTTTCAAAGGGAAATTTTATTCCTAGTTGGATTATGTGAAAATTTTAATCCTAATTGGATGGTCTGAAGTCACTTTTTCATTTTTTTAAAGAAGCCTATACTTTCAAGACTTGGCCTTTTATAAAAAATAAAATATACCAGCTTATAAATATAACTTTCAAAGGGCCATCACACGTAGTCATATCATGCTGTTTGTTCTTAATGTTTGGTTTCTACTGATTGTTCAGTGAGGTTACCCCACCGACACTCTTGTATTTCAGTATCAAATATACACAAAATGCTCATATTGTGAAAATGCCTTTAACTCCCAAAGAGTAACTCAGTATTGCAAATATAAAATCAAGCGTTGCATGGAGACAACTGCAAAGTAGCAGCTTTCACAATGAACATGTAAAGATGACAGTATCCACAAGACAGAAGTGGCCAACTCAGCTCCAAATTGTAGACTAAAATATATTTTGCTCATAAAAATGGTGCTGGTTGAAGCCCTACATCTTGCACAATACACTGCTGTCAGCCTGAAAGAGTTGGAAAGAATTTGTATTCAGGTTTCTTGGTTATGTGCTTAGCCTCATTGCAGCACTCATGTGGTTTTTTAGGCTTATGTGTGTGTGTTTTTTTCAATTGGACTATAATTGCTTTCCAATGTTGTTAGTTTCCACTGTACAATGAAGTGAATCAGCTATATGTATACATATATCTCTTCCCTCTCAAACCTCCCTTCCACCCCCGCCCATCCCACGTGTCTAGGTCATCGCATAGCACTGAAAGGAACTCCCAGCGCTATACAGCAAATTCCCACTTGCTAGCTATTTTACAAATGGTACTGTATGACAAGGCTTCTCTCCCCATTCGTCTCATCCTCCCCTTCCCCCTCTGTGTCCTCATGTCCATTGATCACTTTCTATGTATGAGGTACTGCAGGTATGGAGATAAAAATGGTGAACTTTGCCTTCATGGGACCGTCTGCTTCCGAAGAAGTGAAAATCTTGTCTTTCCTGTGGAAAGACAGGAAGAGCTGTGATCCTGCACAGCTTACTTAGTAAGTTTGCATGACATGTGTTCACAGAATTGAACCAAAGATAATAACAAGCATAGTTACGAAGAAAATAGCAAACATGTAAGTTCAGCAGACCTAGCCCAATCCCTAAGGTCCTTAGGTCTTTTCTTGGTGTTTGGAGTTTCTCATAACTTTTTAACAATAATACCCTGAATAGGGAATGAGAGAATCTGCCTGCTCCTCTGGGAGACATCGAAAGAGAGAAGGGAATGTTCCAATTTTAGACTATTAACATTCTGGCTTGAACCAAGTCAAAACATTATTATATAAACAAAACTGTAATACACTAAAATAGTCTAGACTCCCTTTCATACTGTTTACCACTGAGGAAAAAAAAAATGGATTAATAGTGTGTTTCTTTTCTTCTTTTCTACCCAAGGATTATTAATGATAGGAGCTCACAGAGTGTCAAAAATGTTAGGACATATCTTGCAATCATTTCTGCTTTCTCGCCCAGAAGGTTATCTTCCCACCTCCTTAATTTCATTCATCAGTTTTCCTCCTCACCTCCTGCACATGATCACTTCCAGGAGATGAGCTCAAAAGCCTATCTGTCCTTCTCTCCCTAGGAATCCTCTGAGTTGAGAGGTTAGGTGCACCCCCTCCCCTCACCTCTGTAGCCCCTCACTCTGGTGCTTTGGGTCCAGTCTGCTCATCTCTGACACCTTTCCATGACCCTTCCGGTCCTAATGTTCACTCATGAAGATACTCTGTGTTCAAATGTTGTCAACCTCTTTCTCTAATAAAATATCATTTGAGATCAACACTATGTACATAGTAGTGAGTAAACTGTTCTCAACATTTGAAAAGATTATAGTTCTAGAGGTTTGTGAATATTTATATTAAAATAGGTGAGATGGCTATGTAGACAGATCTAGTACTTCTTTCTTACCAAGCATACACACAGGCACACTTGGCCCTGTTGCCTACACCCCTATTACTGAAGATCTCTTCCACTGGCTTCACCAGGATTAGATAATTCTGATTCTACTATTTGCTCTCAGTTTATTTTGCAGGGTCTCCTTTCTCTTCCATGTTTTAAAGTATTGCTATTTCTCTGTCAAGTCTTTTTCTTTTCATTAGAATTTCCTGTGCCCAAGTAACAACAATCTGCTGCTGCTGCTAAGTCACTTCAGTCGTGTCCGACTCTGTGCGACCCCAAAGACAGCACCCCACCAGGCTCCCCCGTCCCTGGGATTCTCCAGACAAGAACACTGGAGTGGGTTGCCATTTCCTTCTCCAATGCATGAAAGTGAAAAGTGAAATTGAAGTCGCTCAGTCCTGTCCGACTCTTAGCAACAATCTATTTGTTAATAACTCCCAACCTATATCTTCAAGACAGTCTTCCCACCTGAATTGAAGAACTGTGTGTCTACTGTCTTTTGGACACACCTACTTGGATGATTTATGGTTCACCCTAGCCAAGTCAATCCCAAACTAACCCATCATCTCCCCACTGACACTGGAACTCCTCTTTTCTTGTTTGTAAAACAAACCACCAGCTACTTACCCGTATAAGCAAATACACTAGACTCTCCCTGACTTATCCTTCTCTCTTAATCCTCCAAATTCTATCAATAACCAAGACTGCTAATCCACTGACATTTCACCTGTCTACATACCCATTATACCTCACCTGGATTACTAGAAATCTTGTTTCTCACTTCATGTCTTGCTTTACCCTACTCCATTCTCCATATAATAAGCAGAAATGATTTTTTTTAATAAATGATCTTTCTAAAACTTAAAAATATATTATCTCTCACCCTAAAAAAACTATGATAGCTTTTCTGTTGTTCTTAGAATAAAGACTACATTTAATTTGGGAGTTTTAAGACCCTCTTTAACAAGCCCCTGTAGAGTCCTGCATGGTCTACTTCCACACAGATTTCTTATAATGTAAACTCCAGTCACAATGAAATGCTTTCAGGTATGAAAATAGACATGTTCTTTGTCTATATTAGACGTCTATACAAGCTTGATCTTCTCCCTGGAACACTCTTCCCTCACTCACATATCCATACATGCTAAGTNGAAATCTTGTTTCTCACTTCATGTCTTGCTTTACCCTACTCCATTCTCCATATAATAAGCAGAAATGATTTTTTTAAATAAATGATCTTTCTAAAACTTAAAAATATATTATCTCTCACCCTAAAAAAACTATGATAGCTTTTCTGTTGTTCTTAGAATAAAGACTACATTTAATTTGGGAGTTTTAAGACCCTCTTTAACAAGCCCCTGTAGAGTCCTGCATGGTCTACTTCCACACAGATTTCTTATAATGTAAACTCCAGTCACAATGAAATGCTTTCAGGTATGAAAATAGACATGTTCTTTGTCTATATTAGACGTCTATACAAGCTTGATCTTCTCCCTGGAACACTCTTCCCTCACTCACATATCCATACATGCTAAGTAACTTCAGTCACATCCGACTTTCTGCCGCTATGGACTGTAGCCTGCCAGGCTCTTTGTCCATGGGATTCTCCAGGTAAGAATACTGGAGGGAATTGCCATCCCAGGGAATCTTCCCCACCTAGGGATCAAACCCGCATCTCTTATATCTCCTGCATTGGCAGGCAGGTTCTTTACCATGAACCACCTGGGAAGCCCATTTATACATAAAAGTCTATGTTGCTTATATCTCTTAGTTCTTGGATTAAAGGTGGCTTAATTTTTTTTGCTATTGTATTATTAAATGTATTAAATGCTATACAATGACATGTATTACTTTTATAATTAAAAATTCAATAATTAATATATGCATAACTTCTGACCCAGTAACTCACTCTGGATATATATACAAAAGAAATATAAATATATACTTTTTCACTAAAGATCCAGTTACTTGTGAGAGACTCTGTCCTTTCAAATTGAAAATGAAAGTCACACAGTAGTGTCTGACTCTTTGTGACCCCATGGACTATAGTCCACAGAATTCTCCAAGCAAGAATACTGGAGTGGGTAGCTTTTTCCTTCTCCAAGGGATCTTCCCAACCCAGGTATTGAACCCAGGTTGACCCACATTGCAGGTGGATTTTTTACCAGCTTAGCCACAGGGGAAGGGAATTAATTTGCCTTTCAAATATATTAAGATTTTGTAAAATAAAGTTGCTACCAGGTGAAGTGGACCTCTCTATACTATCTTTGCCATTTTCTATTAATCTATTTTGAAATAAAAAATTTTAAATGTAATAATCTTTGACATAAGCAACATGCTCTAATTTTAAAAAACATTCTTCTGCAAATCAAAATCTGATTTGTAACTGAGTGTATGCTGTGCTGAATCTCTCAGTTGTCTCCGACTCTTTGTAACCCATGGGCTGTAGCCCACCAGGCTCCCCTGTCCATGGGAATTCTCCAGACAAGAATACTGGAGTGGGTTGCCAAGCCCATCTTAAGGGGATTTTCCCAACCCAGGGATCAAACCCAGGTCTTCTGCATTGCAGGCAGATTCTCTACCATCTGAGCCACCAGGGAAGCCCCCATCTGAGTGTATGAAATACAACAAATCATTGACAAAATGTGTCTTCAGAGTTAATTTATGGTGAATTTTTCTTTAAGTAAATCAGTTGAGTTACATATATTTATTGAAATATCAAAGAGGTAAGCATTTTCTTTTCCTGGTTCCTAGAACACAGTGAACCCAGGAGTTCATAGATTATGAAGCCTCAATGTGACAAATAGAATAACAAATCAAGAAGTATAACAGGGTTTCAAAGGCAAAGAAGGACTGTAAAGAAAGCATATTTAAAGTAATTGCTATTTTCTGCCTGGAAAGTGCATCATCTCAGTCCCCAGCAAGATGGCCTGGGGAAAGCATGGAAGAGGAAAAGGAGTGAATGTTTTCTTAAAGGCACATGGCAGGGCCAAGGCTGGATTGATTTACCTAGCAAGGCATCACCAACAGCAATCACATCAGTGAGAACCGCCTCCTCCATGCTTCTTCCCCTTTCTCTATTCATGTTTCCTTCTTGTCCACGCTATCAATCCATCCGTCTTGTCCACGCTATCAATCCATCCATCATACAAATAAAAAATTTTAAAGTATATAATATAGTCTATAAATGGAAGNCATCACCAACAGCAATCACATCAGTGAGAACCGCCTCCTCCATGCTTCTTCCCCTTTCTCTATTCATGTTTCCTTCTTGTCCACGCTATCAATCCATCCGTCTTGTCCACACTATCAATCCATCCATCATACAAATAAAAAATTTTAAAGTATATAATATAGTCTATAAATGGAAGGTGTCATTAGCAGTAATTCTCCACTTGGGAGACTTAGAGATTTCTCTAGCATCATCTGGCCAAAACAGAGCTCTTGCTACTCCCTCCACAAATGGGCTCATCCCCAAGACTTCCTTGGTTTGGTAAATGGTACCATTATCCACCTAGTCACTCAAGCCAAAAGCCAAGAACTTTTCTTCAGTTCCTCTTTCCCTTCTCCCCTGCCAAACTGCCATTTAATCCATCAGTAAGTCCTCTTACTTTTACATTCAAAATGCTTCTCAAATCTGTTTGCATTTCTCCATCTTCACGGCTACTACCACTACTACATTAGTCCAAACACCATCATCTCCTACCTGGATACAACATCCAGGGTGATCACTTAAAATGTAGATCAAATCACATTACTACCCTGCTTAAATACATTCAATGACTTCCTACCGTAACTAGAATAAATTATTCCTATAAATAACTCTTCACCATAGCCTTTGAGGGTTCTCAAACTCTAGCCTACCTCTGCATCCCAGGTGGCACTCAGGCTTCCCATGCCTTTTTCTGATCCTCAGACATGTCAGCTGTGCCTTAAGGCCTTATGCTTTGCCTGGAAAGCTCTGTCACCAGAGCTGTGCATGGCTTCTATTCATAGTTTAAATATTGTCACCTTCTAATGGAAGTCTCTTCTGAACATTCAAACTAATTTAACTCCCTTAATGTGAAATAATTCTCGTTTTCATTTATATACTCTTTTTTGTCCTATCCCCTCCCAATCCCGTGCAAACTCCAGTTGAGTGGAATTTGAGGGACCTCAAATAGTCTGACACATAGTAGACTATTTTTAAAGAACGTGTGAAGTACTTTTGACCATTTTTTTTTTCCTCCTTTATCTTCCATCAGGATAACTAAAGTGTAAGGGGGGAAAAAAGGCAGATGAATAAGAAAGAGATCAAGAAATAAGAGCCCCAAGGAAAATAGAACTGTTCTTCTAGATTCAGTATTTGACGTGAAATGATGAAAAAAGAGATATGTGAACTGTATTGGTGGAGCGGTGGTAAAGAATCTGCCTGATAGTGCAGGAGACACAAGAAACGGGAGGTTGATTCTTAGGCAGGGAAAATTCCCTGGAGTAGGAAATGGGAACCCACTCCAGTATTCTTGCCTGGAAAATCCCATGGACAGAGGAGCCTGGCAGGGGTCACAAAGAATCAGACATAACTAAGCAACTGAGCACACACACACACACAAACTGTATATCATGGGTAGGCAGAGTTCAATGGAGTTTTATCTACTGATTTTGGTCAGTATGACTATTATGCAAATACTTATTTGCTTTTATTGCAGGGGTATTATTTTCTATTACAGATTCTGGGTGGAGTATAACCATGTTTTGCAAAGAGGTTAAGATCTTATACTTGAAAAAAATGAAATCAAAACATTACTCACTCTATAACTACTGCCACACTGCCCAACTTCCTTCCCCCAGTTGCCATAAGTGTCTTTTCATTTGAAGTAACAAAAGTTCTTTCTATTTAAAAAAAAAATGAGAGAAAGAGAGGTAGAGATTTAGACGCCCATCCATTGAACACTTTGCATATAAATTAGGAATATAATTCATATATATTTGTGACCAAGACCTGCCAAAAGACTGGGGGATGTCTCATTCTTTTGCTGAAACATGTATTTGTTCTTTTTGAGTCATACATAGTAAAAGTCGGCCATTATAAGACTTCACTCAAAGTGATGAGACAAATTTTTTTTCCTTTGTTTTTGGGTAGAGGTTTCTGTTTACCTAAGATGTGCCCTTTTCTCTATAGGTAAACGAGCGGCCAACATGAATAGCAGTTTTATTATCTCACTAGCCAAGGCACACAAAAGAATAATGAACTCTGCCTAAAATCATTCTCTGAGACTGGTAGGAAAGAAGTTGGTCATGTGTGAGTGTTTAGTCACTCATTCGTGTCTGACTCTTTATGATCCTATGGACTGTAGCCTGCCAGGCTTCTCTCTCCATGGGATTTTCCCTGCAAGAATACCGAAGTGAGTTGCCACTTCCTTCTCTACAGTATCTTCCTGACCCAGGGATCAAACCCACATCTCTGGCAGTTCCTGCATTGGCAGGCAGATTCTTTACTGCTAAGACACTGGGAAAGCCCAAGAAGTTGGTTACTGTGCTTAAAATATCAACTAATTCATTCTGTAGTTCCAGAGGACTGTGGGCCAACTGCTGGAGAGCTCCGGATAAGTCATTCTTAAGCTTGAAAAGGGCTTCCCAGATGGTGCAGTGATAAAGAAGCTGTCTGCAATGCAGAAGATGCAAGAGAGATGGGTTCGAGCCTTGAGTTGGGAAGATCCTCAGGAGAAGGAAATGGCAACCTGCTCCAGTACTCTTGCCTAGAGAATTCTATGGACAAAGGAGCCTGGAAGACGACACTCCATGGGGTTGCGAAGAGTTGGACACAACTGAGTATGAGCGCAAGATATGAAGCTTGAAAAGCTTCTATAATTCTATCCAATGGTAAATCAAATCAAGTCAAAAAAGACCTAAACAGTAAATATAGTGAGAAAGAGAAGCAGTCACTTCTCTTTGTCTGAAATGACTATTTGGAACACCACTGTGTCCTCCTCCATCTAGCCTCAGCCTTAGGCTTAATTATATCTACAGGTTTAATGAGCACTTATCCGTTGCCCCTAGAATTCCAGATTTTCTGGTCATGCATTTACTGCTCAAGAAAAGGGAAGATGTTTCCGGAATTGAACCAATAACAGAAAACCAAGAAGAATAATGTGTTGTCACGGAAAAAATCTCAAGCTGAGAATCAGGAACCTTGCCCCTAAGCCTGAATCATGTATGGTTTATTTTAAATGGCACTACCCTGTTGATCTCTATCCAACTCACCTGTCATACTATTTTCATAGCCCCAGTAACCCATGATTTATAAATTTATCTAATATATTCATTGCTTTTCTTGTGTCCATGACTAGAATGCAAACTCCCCAGGAGTGAGGATTCCCAATTGTCCATTGATGTGTCCCAGCACCTATAACAGTGCCTGGCATACAGTAGGCACCTAATAGACTCTGTTGAGTGAATTAACTAAAGGCACATAATATATTGGATCATCCTTCAGAATAGGTCAAAGCATTGGGCAGATGGAGAAAGAAGTCATCAAGGCTATTTTCTATTCCCTAGTTTTTCCTCTGCTCTCTCTTCCAAAGATAATGGCTTCCTCTCAGGAGAGGGTTACAGATTATGGACAATACATAAGCTTATCTGTTTCTGACCTGCAAATGACCATAAAGCTGTAATTTTCCAAGAGGGACAATTTATAAGACATGTTGTACACATTTAACTGCCACGATAACAAATCAATGGCTATAGTTTAGGGATAGACCCTTGAGGCGTCAATCAGTTCAACTGTCCAACTCTTTGTGACCCCATGAACTGCAACATGCCAGACCTCCCTGTCCATCACCAACTCCCAGAGTTTACCCAAACTCATGTCTATCGAGTCAGTGATGCCATCCAGCCATCTCATCCTTTGTCATCCCCTTCTCCTCCTGACTTCAATCTTTCCCAGCATCAGGATCTTTTCAAATGAATCAGCTCTCCACATCAGGTGGCCAAAGTACTGGAGTTTCAGCTTCAACATCAGTCCTTCCAGTGAACACTCAGGACTGATCTCCTTTAAGATGGACTGATTGGATCTCCTTGCAGTCCAAGGGACTCTCCAACACCACAGTTCAAAAGCATCAATTCTTTGGTGCTCAGCTTTCTTTATAGTCTAACTCTCACATCCATTCAAGACTACTGGAAAAACCATAGCCTTGACTAGACAGACCTTTGTTGGCAAAGTAATGTCTCTGCTTCTTAATATGCTGTCTAGGTTGGTCATAACTTGAGGGGTAGGAACTGATACATAAGGCTACCTACACTATATATGTGTATGTGTCAGTTTGTGTGTATACATATGTATTTATACCTATGTATCTATATCTATCGATCTATCTATTTATATTTCCAACCTTGGTTTTGTTGATTTGGCTTAACTGTTCAGATTCAGGAAACTTGTTTAAACTTTAAAAGTACTAATAAAATCTAGTGATTATTTAGACAGTTTCCTCTTCCCCAGCCTTTCCTGGAACCTCCTCCCCGCCCCGGCCTAAGTGTTCAGTGCAATTTCTTAGCTTGACAGATCCTAAAGAAGATAAAGAGAAAAAAATAGAGAGGAATAAGAAGAAAACGTTCATTTTCTCCTTCTTTCTCGGATTTGGATGCCAAGTCACTAACATTTCAGAAGCAAGGAGTTTTATTTTCCTGAGTGGTCTTGGATGGAAGACATCCTCAAAGGAGATTTGTCTGACGTTTCATTGTATGTGTGGAAGTCATTCAGCTGTGTCCGACTTCCCAACTCCATGGACTGTGGCTCGCCAGACTCCTGTGTCTATGGAATTCTCCAGGCAAGAGTACTGGAGTGGGTTGCCATGTCTTTCTCCAGGGGATCTTCCCAACCCAGGCATTAAACCAGGGTCTCCAGCACTCCAGGCAGATTCTTTAGCATCTGAACCACCAGGGGAGCCCCTATTTCATTGAGTTCCAGCTTTGTTGGAAATCATATCTTATCCAAATGATTTGAAATCATTATTTCCATTTCCCCCACAAGTTTCTAGACAGCCTGTCATACTGGTCTGCTCAAATGTCCCATGAACATCTTGAGAACCTCCTTTCCCTGAATCAGACAATGGTGGAACTACACATACTTAATGTATCCTATGTTAGATAGTTACTTATGCCAAGAAAAACAAGTTAGCGTCTTGATCCAGGAAATACTCTTTTCTGGAAGTTAAGACTGAGACTCAAATTAGAAAGTTTGTTTATCAAGATTTAGCAGCTTTTCATCAAGTCAGGTCTTGCTTCAAGATCTGTGCCTCGGTATGCTCACCAAACCCTATCGACCTTCTCCTTGAAAAATCTACCTTAAAATCCCCCAGCCCAGGTCCTAAAATGCTATAGCTTTCCTGACTTACTGTAGCATTTTGAGACATCCCTAAAACTGGATAGTGTTCCAATGAACTTAACATTGCTTGATCAGCAGGTTTTTCTGGTTGACTTTTTGAGACCTGATGGTCAACATTTAAGTGCAATTTTTTGAATCTGACCTCATTATCTCCTTCCTAAACTTGCTGTTTCTCCTCTGATGATATTAGAATTGACACCATATAGTCAGTCAAAGACAGAATTATTGTTGACTATTCCCATTCACCCTCAATAACTAATCAATCTTAAAGTCCTAATCATTTTGTTCCTTAACTATTTCTCAACTTTCCCCTTTATTGCTGCTGTCTTCCACTCTTTTTTCCATCCCCGTCCTGAGTTTTCTCAGTAATAATTGCTCCTACCTGTCTGGAATGATTGCAGACTAGCATCTTGTATGCTGCTTAATCCCACAGATGCTGCTTAATTTTTAATAATTTTATTTGTTATTTATTTATTTTTGGCTATGCTAGGTCTTCATTGCTATGTGGGCTTTTCTTTAGTTGCAGCAAGCAGGGGCTACTCTCTAGTTGTGGTGACGGGCTTCTCATTTCAGTGGCTTCTCTTGTTGCAGAGTACAGGTTCTAGAGCAAGGTTCAATCGTTGTGGCCCACAGGCTTTGTTTCTCCCTGCCACGTGCGATCTTCCCAGATCAGGGAGAAAACCTGTGTCTCCTGCGTTGGCGGGCAGACTCTTTACCACTGAACTACCAAGGAAGCCCCTCATAGATGCTGTTTAAATCTACATCTCCCACGATGAAGGTTTGGGATTTCCCATCCCTTCACCTTCATCCACAGATGGAGAAACAGGATCTGCTGGGCACCCTCTCTCCTCCCTGAGTAATATATTCACTCTTGGTTAGCAAATACAAGGGATTTTGCCTGGACCATCTTGGAAGGAAGATGAGTTTGAAGCTATGAAGATGCTTTTGAAGGACGATGATTTTGAAAGTGAAAGCTTTCATCTTCCCAGAGTTCAACATTCCTTTAGAGAAAGCAACAGGCTGTCACCCCATCAATTTTATAGTGGCAGGCAAAGAAATGTGCAAAAAAAAAAAATGGTATTTATCTATTTACCATGTCAACCTCATCATCTTATGGGCCATAATTTTTAACATTTTTATGAATCATTTGACATGTTATTGTCTTTTCTCTAAAACTGGCAAAGTGCCAAATTGATATCTCAAAATTGAAGTGTCTGGATCTTGGCTTGCATAGTTCTCAGAGAAAAGAGCAACTGAGAGCTTCAGTCACTTAACTACACAGGCAGCCCTGCTAGATGGCCTCCTCATCAACAAAATCTGAGCCCCAGGTGAAGAAGTCACCAGTCTTGAGAACTCAGAAATATCGACTAATAGTATCAGCTGCCTGTGTGCTGGGAGAGGAGGCCTCTGGACACCTCTCACCATTTAAAGATCTTCTAGCTGCCCTTAATGTTACATGTGTCTGCTCAGTCACTCAGTTGTGTCTGACTCTTTTCGACCCCATGGACTGTAGCTTTCCAGGCTCCTCTGTCCATGGGATTCTCCAGGCAAGAATACTGGAGTGAGTGAAAGTCACCCATATGTGTCTGACTCTTTGTGACCCCATGGACTACACAGTCCATCAAATTCCCCAGGCCAGAATACTGGAGTGGGGAGCCTGTCCCTTCTCCAGGGAATCTTCCCAACCCAGGGATCAAACCCAGGTCTCCCACATTGCAGGCAGATTCTTTACTGCTGAGCCACAAGGGAAGCAGAAGAATGCTGGAGTAGATTGTATTTCCTACCTTGGGGGATCTTCCTGACCTAAGGATCGAACCCAAATCTCCTTTGGCTCCTGCATTGGCAGGTGAACTCTTTGTCGCTGAGCCATGTGGGAAGCCCAAGCGTTACATGCATGATAAGTCACTTCAGTTGTGTCCAACTGCAACCCTATGGACTGTAGCCTGCCAGGCTCTTCTGTCCATGGGATTCTCCAGGCGAGAATACTGGAGTGGCTTACCGTGCTCTCCTCCAGGGGATCTTCCCAAACCAAGAAATGAACCCACATCTCTTACATCGCCTGCATTGGCAGGTGGGTTCTTTACCACAAGCACCACATGAGAAGCCCAAGCGTTTATATAGTTCAGGGCTATTTTCAGTTTCATCATTAGCTCAATGGCACACTTGGGCATGGCTTACCATGAATCAATGCTNCTTTTTTTTTTTTTTTAACTCAGGCAGACCATAATAAAGGACTGACACTGTCTAAATGGAAATTACATTCACTAGTACGCCAAGGTCATCACAACTTAATTGCCTCAGTTTTCAATCAGTGATTTATCAAATATGAATACCCTTTGGGAAGAAATGTATAAAAACCTGAGCTCTGTGTGTAAACTGCTTCTTGTGATTTGTATAGCAAAATATATCACCAGTGTCCTTGTAAAACACATGTGTACCCATGAGAGCAAGAACAAAATGTATTTTTCATTTTGTAGAACTGATCAAGATAATAAAAAAAATGTAGTGGAAATATCAATGTATTATATTTTAAGAATGAGTTAGATGATTTGTCAGTTTTTACATTTGCTAAACTTTCGACTAAAATATCCTTCAATGTGTCATGGGATTTCTCAGCAAATTTTAAAAAATACTTTAAAATTCTATTCAATGATTGCTGTTAGATCTTTATTGGTGAACAGAACATATCGTCTTTTAGGAGAACTTGTTTACTTAGAGAAGAATCACTGAAATGATCCCTGCATATTTACATATGTAAATATAAGCCAAAGAGGAAGTCACTGTAGCTGGACAATATGAAACAAGACATCCTTGGCCTTGAACGTCTCCCAAGGCTACTTGGAATGCAGAACTGATCAGTAGTTAGAAGGGGAACATTTTTGAATTGGGACAAACAAACCTTCTGATGAGAAAGAGATTGAGAGTATAACCATTTTCTTCTGAAGCTTAATATTTCTAAAATGATTTGTCTATCTATCTATTTATTTATTTATTTCTGGCTGTGCTGGGTCTTCTTGCCACACGTGAGTTTCCTCTAGCTGCAATGAGGGGGGCTACTCTAGTAGCAGTGCATGGGCTTCTGACTGCAGTGGCTTCTCATGATGCAGAGCCCAGGATCTAGGGCTTGTGGGCTTCAGCTGTGGCTCCCAGACTCTAGGGCACAGGCTCAGTAGTTGTGGCACACGGGTTTAGCTGCTCTGTGGTATGTGGGATCTTCTCAGACCAGGGATGGAACCCACGTCTCCTGTATTGGCAGGCAGAGTCTTTACCACAGAGCCACTAGGGAAGCCCCTGATGCTTAATATTATTTTTATTTTTATTTATTTTTTTGTGTGTGAATTAACAATATATTTTATTTAACGAATATATCCATTAAATATACATAAAAATATTATTTAATGTAATCGATATTAAAATTATCAATTAATTATTTTACTTTTTTATATATATCAAAACTTAGAAATTAGTGTATAGTTTACTCTTGGGGTTTTCCTGGTGGCCCAGACAGTAAAGAATCTGCCTGCAGTGCAGGAGACCCCAGTTCAACCCCTGGGTCGACAAGATCCCCTGGAGAAGGGAATGGCAACCCACCCCAGTACTCCCGCTCGGAGAATCCCATGGACAGAGGAGCCTGGCAAGCTAGAGTCCATGGGGTCGCAAAGAGTCAGACACGACTGAGTGACCAACATCTTCACTTGTCACTTTACTCTTACAGCGTATTTCAATTAGGAAGCTAACTTTTCACTGGAAAACTTGATTGCATTTAGATTTCATACAATGTATAGTTTAAAATGCAGAGTAACACACTCAAGTTGTTCCAGACATAATTCTCAATGGAANACAGATTTGACGAAAGCCCTCTACGTGGCACACAGTCACCTTCTGGATGTTGGCAACATGGATGGTTATCCAAGAAGGTAGCATCTAAATTATCACAGTGAACTCACCTCACACCCTTTCTTCTCGTCTTTTCTTCCGCGGCTCCCTGGAAGATGAATAGATGGGCTGGACAGAGCGTGCCCCTCACCATGCATGGCCCTGCCTGCGGGTTGCCCTCTGGCTCTTCCACATGGGGCCCAGTGGGCCGGCCACATGGGAAGAGCCAGGGATGCGTGGGGGCTGTCAGCACCCCGTGGATCTAGGACTTGTTCCCAGCCATTGTTTTGGCCTCATTAAGAGCTTCCTTTTTTTCTGCTCCCACCAGTCATAGTTTTAGGGTTGTTTTCTGAAGCATTCTGACAGTTTCAAAACCGAGAAGCATGACTCAATCCTTGTGGGGGATCTGTTGGTTTTTCCCAAATGAAAAGAATGAAATTCCACATGTGGGAAGATTCTTGAATCTTCCTTTATTTGCTCTGTTCACACACCTTCAGAGCAAGCTCCAGACTGAAGTGCAAAAGGTACTGTTGTGTGTCTTTTCTTTTGCTTTGGTCTCCTAGTTGGAGGTGGTCAGATTCTCTAGCAGGGGCTAAATGCCTTTCTACAGGAGTTCCCAATCGCCCCTTATCTCTATGGACAGAAGAGAGGGCTGAATTTCACAGCTATGACATAGTGTCAAAAATATAGAAAGTGGCAGAATAAAGGAAAGAAAGAAAGAGAAGGGAAGAAGGAAGGGAAGGAGAAAGAAGGTGGGAAGGAAAGAGTGAAGGAAAGATGGAAGAAAGAAAGATTCAGATACAAGTGGATCTGATCTGAAAGTTTTCATTTCTGCTATTATACTCAGCATGATTTCCTGAATGAAGAGAGTGAAAGGAAGCTACTGGCTCAGTTTCCCATCTATAAAATGGGGCAGTAAAAGGTAACTCACTGATTGGAAGAATCGACTCACCCATGCCTTGTGCAAATGTCCACAGATGTCAGTGAGATTTAAATCTGGATCTTCTACTAGCAAAAGGGAAGGAAGTAATGCTGGGTTGATAAAGGAAACAGAATCAAGAAGTCAAATTCTTCTTCAAGGTCACACGACATTTCATGAGTCACATGATTTCAAATCTCGCGCGCGTGCATGTGTGTGTGTGTGTGTGTGTGTGTGTGNTGGATCTTCTACTAGCAAAAGGGAAGGAAGTAATGCTGGGTTGATAAAGGAAACAGAATCAAGAAGTCAAATTCTTCTTCAAGGTCACACGACATTTCATGAGTCACATGATTTCAAATCTCGCGCGCGTGCATGTGTGTGTGTGTGTGTGTGTGTGTGTGTGTGTGTGTGACTCAGCTGTGGACAGGAGGCCAGTCCAGTCCCCTCCCCAGACCTTCAGCTGTGCTCGCCTCTTCCTGGCCTCCTCACCCCATCACCTTGTCCACTTTCTAGAAAACAGAAAAGAGTAGAGAGAAATTTGAGAGTCGAGAGACATGGGTTTCTCTCCTTGTTTCCTTCTGTGTGAGTGTGGAAAGGTCTCTTGAACTCTCCGAGATTCCATTTCTTTCTCCATAAAAGAAATTGGGCTAGATTATTTTAAAAGTCTTAAATCTTAGCTTCTCCGCTCTTTCCCCTCTCCTTGTTCACTTCCCCCTGTTGTCATCCACCATCTAAGAACCCCACAGAACTCAAGCAGAAGACACACACAGAGGGAAGACCAATGCTGGACTTCTCCCCAGGATTCTCCAGACAGATGAAGGGCCACATCTCTCAGCTGGCACTGAGGGATTCTGAAAGTGCCTGGAGTCTGGAAAGTCCAGTTAACATCCTGCTCTAGAGAGTGTCTCCAATCCAGACTGCCCCCAAGGAAGCTCCCACAGAGGAAGCCTCGATGAATGCTGCTCACTGCCCACCTGTGGATGCCCTGCCTCCCGAGACCCCTTGTCAAGGCACAAACAGAGCCTGAGAGCAGGATTTGCAGTTAAAGGGAGGGGGGAAAATGAGACCCAGGAAAAGTGGAAAGTGAGGAAAGAGACAAGACAAAAAAGCTGGAGAGTAAGCGGGGGTCAGGGAAAGAGAAGGAAGGCAGAAGGGGATGGCAACAGAGAGACAGAGAGATGAAAACAAGAGGAGACAGGACTTGCTAAAGATTAAATAATAGAACGCCTGGACTTTGCTGTTTGGATCCTCAAATCTGTCAATTCTACTAACAGCAACTGGAGCTGACAAGTCACCACACCCCTGTACTTCTCCCTACTTAGTCCATGGAGTCTCCCCGCGGGCAGGACTGGTTGTTTAGTCATTAAGTTGTGTCCTATTCTCTGCGACCCCAGGACTGTAGCCCACCAGGCTCCTCTGTCCGTGGGATTCTCGGACAGGAATACTAGAGTGGGTTGCCATTCCCTCCTCCAGGACATCTTCCCCACCCAGGGCTTGACTGCACCTCTCCCGCTTGGCAGGTGAATCCTTCACTGCTAAGCCACCAGGGAAGCTCGGGCAGGACTGTTAATTGTCGCCATCATCAGGAGGACACTGGGTCTTAGCTAAGATAATTCTCCTGAAGCTGCTTGACAGGTGAGCCCAGTGTCTGGCCCAACTGATCCCAGAGTCCAGGACCGTCCATCGGGCTGGGCTGCCTCCAAGTTCAACCTTGTTCTCACCCAAAGAGTCTCAGACGCACACTGAACTCCAAAGCATGGAAATCAATTAGGACAAGTCAGGGAAAACAGTTTGCAACCTGAACCACACATGCCAAATGGCCTGGGGGCCAGGCCCCAATGCCCCAGAATATTTTTTTTTAGTAATCTCAGGCTAGAAAAGTCAAGCTCTACTGGAAAATTAGATCTAAGATGCAGATGTGACCATAACTCTTCCAATTCATGTATTTGTTGATTCCTCAATTCATTGTTCAACCACTAATATATGACCAGCAGAAAGGTACAAACTCTGGGGAATATACCATATTAAATCACGACAAACTCTGCCTTCCAGGAGCTTAACCATGCAGTGAGAAACTTTACATATATGTTTAAACATCTCTTAAGGAAGAGTTTTAAAAGGAAATTTAAAAAGGAAAAATGCCAGCAACCTTCAGGGTCTGGATAAGAGTATGTGTGTGTTAGTTGCTCATTCATGTCTGACTCATTGCGACCCCATGGACTGTAGCCCATCAGGCTCCTCTGTCCATGGAAATTTCCAGGCAAGAATATTGGAATGGCTAGCCTTTCCCTTTGGAGAAGGCAATGGCACCCCACTCCAGTGCTCTTGCCTGGAAAATCCCATGGCAGAGGAGCCTGGTAGGCTGCAGTCCATGGGNCCTTCTCCAGGGAATCTTCCCAACCCAGGGATCAAACCCAGGTCTCCCACATTGCAGGCAGATTCTTTACTGCTGAGCCACAAGGGAAGCAGAAGAATGCTGGAGTAGATTGTATTTCCTACCTTGGGGGATCTTCCTGACCTAAGGATCGAACCCAAATCTCCTTTGGCTCCTGCATTGGCAGGTGAACTCTTTGTCGCTGAGCCATGTGGGAAGCCCAAGCGTTACATGCATGATAAGTCACTTCAGTTGTGTCCAACTGCAACCCTATGGACTGTAGCCTGCCAGGCTCTTCTGTCCATGGGATTCTCCAGGCGAGAATACTGGAGTGGCTTACCGTGCTCTCCTCCAGGGGATCTTCCCAAACCAAGAAATGAACCCACATCTCTTACATCGCCTGCATTGGCAGGTGGGTTCTTTACCACAAGCACCACATGAGAAGCCCAAGCGTTTATATAGTTCAGGGCTATTTTCAGTTTCATCATTAGCTCAATGGCACACTTGGGCATGGCTTACCATGAATCAATGCTCAAGGTTTGTTTTTCTTTGTTTTGGGGATGAGGTCCCTCTTAAGTCAGCAGATAACCATTTAAGAAGAAATAGGATTAGGAAATGGCAACCCACTCCAGTGTTCTTGCCTGGAGAATCCCAGGGATGGGGGAGCCTGGTGGGCTGCCATCTATGGGGTCACACAGAGTCGGACACGACTGAAGTGACTTAGCAGCAGGATTAAATTACATGAAGCTGAAGAAACTAACACAAATATACAACTGAAACATCTTCTTACAAATAAACTGTTTATATTTAATAGTTAAATGCAGTCCCTTGAACTGCAAGGAGATCCAACCAGTCCATCCTAAAGGAGATCAGTCCTGAGTGTTCATTGGAAGGACTGATGTTGAGGCTGAAACTCCAATACTTAGGCCACCTGATGCAAAGAACTGACTCATTTGAAAAGACCCTGATGCTGGGGGTCTTTGAAGATTGAAGGTGGGACAAGAAGGGGACAATATAGGATGAGATGGTTGGATAACATCACCGACTCAATGGACATGAGTTTGGGTAAACTCTGGGAGCTGGTGATGGACAAAAAGGCCTGGGGTACTGCAGTCCATGGAGTCACAAAGAGTCGGACACAACTGAGCGACTGAACTGAACTGAAATGCTAACGACAACCACATTTAACAAAACTGTATGAGATACATGTCATTATTAAATTAATTTTACTGATAAAGAAACAAGAGATGACACAGGGAGTTTAAACACGTTCCTATAGTCACACGATACCTAAACGGTAGAGCTTGGATCTAACCCTGAGCCAACATGCAGGGTTCCCTAGTGGCTCAGACAGTAAAGAATCTTCCTGCAGTGCAAGAGACCTGGGTTTGATCCCTGGGTCAGGAAGATGCCCAGGAGAAGGAAATAGCAATCCATTCCAGTATTCTTGCCTGGAGAATTCCATGGACAGAGGAGCCTGGCAGCCTATGGTACATGGGGTCACAAAAAGTCAGACATGACTGAGTGACTAACACTATATAGTTTAATGCCTATGACCAGTCAATGCTACATGCATAACCATTTTTAACAGTTTGACAAAATGCATTCTGCAGAAAAGTACTTCCATAAGATTCTCCATAAAAAAGTTATTACATAGTCATTTAAATTACCTAAATTCATTGCAGCTTACCATTTACATTGTCAAATAAAGACTTGAAGAGATCAGCTTAACTTAGTATCACACACACTTTTATGGCTTACTTGGGCACAGCATACTCTTCTCCATAACCACCACTAACATCCCAGCAAACACACAGTTGTAGAAACACAAATCCATTGGGGTGGCAAAGGATAGGATCCCAGGCTCCCTTCACATTTTTTCTGGTTCAGAAACAACATATCACAGAGACATGTCCCATATTTCCCAAGTGAGTCACAAAATAAAAACTCTTTCATGCAAATCTCTGAACATCTATGGCAAATTTGCATACATGTATCTGTGTATGTGTGTGGTCTTTAGTTTTACTGGGTTGGAAAATCCTCCAAGATAGATCAGTCAAAGTCTTAGTGCATAGGATCACTAAGCAAAGTGCTAGACATGGGTTGTAACTGCTCTGTGGCTTCCTAAAAAATGGAAAAACAAAATTACAGCCAGTTGGCTGCTCTCTGAGGTCAGTGAAAGTTTCCATAAGTAGGTAGCTATGATAGAAATGGAATGAAATGTGTGTGTGTGTGCTAAATTGCTTCAGTCATGTCCAACTCTCTGCAACCCCATGGACTTTAGCCTGCCAGGCTTCCCTGTCCATGGAATTTTCCAGGCAAGAATACTGGGGTGGGTTGCCATGTCCTCCTCCAGGGGGGATGGAATACTATTCAGACACAAAAAAGGAGGAAATCTTGACTTTTGCAACAACATGAATGGACTTTGAAGGCATTATGCTAAGCAAAATAAGTCAGACAGGGAAAGGCAAATACTGTACAGTTTTACTTATATATGTAATCTAAAAAAAAGAACAACAATTAAAAACAAAATAGATGTCAAACAGAGCTCATGCACACAGATTTGTGGTTACCAGAGGCAGGGGGTTACAGAGTGGGTAAAATGGGAGAAGAGAGTTAAAAAGTACAAACTGCCATCTATGAAATGAATAAGTCATGGGAATATATTGTAGAGCATAGGGACTATAGTTAATAATGTAATGTATAGGTGAACATTGCCAGGAGGATATATCTTTGAAGTTTCATAGCAAGATAAAAATTTTTGTAACTATATATGTTGATGGATGTTAACTAGACTTATTGTGATGATCATTTCACAATATATACAAATATCTAATCACTATGTTGTACACCTGGAAATAATATAATGTTATATCAATTATATCTTAACAACCATGACACAAAATAGGCCCTACATCCATACAGATTTCTTGGTTGTTGAAATAACATATACTTTCATACCACTTGGCACATAACCTCTGCTCTTGTTCTCTGAGTGCTTCCCAGCCATCCCGGAAGCCTGAGACATGCTGGAATTCCCCAGGATCCAGGAACTAAAAGGTTAATGTCCAGCACAGCTGAGTCCCAAGCCCGTTCTTCTATATTTGGTTAGTATCCTTACTAGTGACTGGGCTTCTCAGGTGGCACTAGAGGTAAAGAACCCACCTGCCAGTGCAGGAGACATAAGAGATGTGGGTTCAGTCCCTGGCTCTGGAAGATCCCCTGGAGGAGGGCATGGCAGCCCACTCCAGTATTCTTGCCTAGAGATTCCCATGGACAGAAGGGCCCGGTGAGCTACAGCACTCATGAAAACCAGCCAAATAAGTCCTATAAATCCTGTGCCCTCGAATCTTGCTCTTATTCAGACATAGGCATCAGTGAGGCTTAGAATGTGATAAGCTGGTTCCCACCACTACTGATAACCCTTAGCTATACGTTTCCTTGTGGCTCAATGGTAAAGAATCCACTGCAGTAGATGCAGGAGAAATGGGTTCTATTCCTGGGTTGTGAAGATCCCCTAAAGGAGGGCATGGAAACCCACTCCAGTACTCCTGCCTGGAGAATCCCAAGGACAGAGGAGCCTGTCACAAAGAGTTGGACCCAACTGAAGCGACTTAGCCTGCACACACACACACACACACATATTACCAGCTGCTAAATATTTTTAATATCAACCCTGCTCAAGATGTAAATTTCTTTTTGAAAAATCTTTTGGGATCCCAGAGGATGAAGTGATTAATTCCAACCCTGGAGAATTAGGAAGACTATAGAATGCAGCTGAGATGTGAGTTGAGTCTGTAAGTGACCAAAATAACCCTTTCTTCTTCTATCTAGTCTGTTTTTTATTGTTTGCTTTGATGTTTCTAATTATCTCTATATCAATAAATAAAGCCATTACTTAGTTTTTAAAAATCAGGTATAAATAAAGAAAAGCAAAAAGGTCAACAGAAGTTCATCTTTGCCCTTCCAAAAATACATACACCCTACAGACCTCAGAGAAACAATTTTTCAGACAGAGTCCTTGCATCCTTCAGTGTATAGTGTTCAGAGCACACCCTTGTTCTTCCAAGTTGTGGGGAGTTTCAGTTTCTTAGCATGCAAATGAGATAATGAAAGTCCCATTGCAAAAGGTTGTTACGAATGTTAAGCAAGATGATGCATGTAAAGTGCTTAACTCAATGCCAGTACAAAGTAGATGCTCATTAAAGCTGGCTATTTCTCAGACAGAGTAGTACTGTAGAAATGTGGCCTCAGGCAAGTCACTTCCTCCTTCCAGGAACCCTCGGTCATATGATGACAGTTTTCTCAATAGTTTCCTTGGCCAACCAAAAAAAAGCAATGGATGAAGCTGTCTTCATTAGGTGGAAATCATATGAGAATATGGCAGGCAGCTAGTCTCAACCTGATTCAGAACAGGTTGTTCTGACAAGAACAGGATGGGTATTCAATGACTGGGCCTTCTAGTCCCAGGAGTAATAAAAATCACTTAAGGAAACACAAACTAGAGTTCCCTAAATAAACAGGTCTTGGTACTAATCAGGAAGAGCTTTCTTCTCACCTTGTGTTATTTACCAACGTAGTGTCAAGTTGGCAATTGTCTTCAAATAATAGTAAAAAAGTAATGGTTAAATGTGTGAATTCTTACTATACAGTCTCTGGGCTAAGCACTTTATTATATATGCTCAGATTTTATGATTACAGTAACTTAATAAAGTAGGTACTATTTTATGCCAATTTTCCAGAAAACAGATCCTTAGAGGGTGAAAGAACCAGTCTGAGGTTGCATATCAGTAGTGCAGCAGTGCTTTGATCTGACTGTAGGAAGTCCAATTCCAGAGCCAGTACTTTTAATAACTCTTCTGCTCTGTCTCCCTGGATCAAACCCACTGCCCTGCTGAAACAATTCATTTTGAGTCACCTACAAGAAACTGTATACATGTGACATAGATGCAGCTTTTTGATGGCCAGAGAAACAACCAAAATGTTATTTCTTAAACCAGGACACACCGCTGTGTTTTACCAACGCTTTGCCCATATTGTATAGTTTCCAGTGATCAGAAGCTCTTCTCGTGTTACTTCAACAATGCCAACTGGATATTTCATTGGTAAAAATATATTCTAACTGCTTATGACCTGTTTATGAATGAGTCTTCTAGTCTCTACATAGGGATTACTCCTCAAAACTTGCAACCTCTGTCATCAATCAAACCATTAATAATCCTAGTATTTCCTTTACATGAAAGGTAATGATGAGATTCAAGCAACCTAAAATCTTATGGATGTTAGGTGGGAAGATTAAGTGATAAAGTAGTCAGATTAATATACTGAAAACAATGAAACTAGGACAGATTAATATTGAAAACAGTGGAATCATCCCTAGAACTTAACTGTCCTGAAACTAAGAGCCTTGTGACTGAATTGGTTGGTTATTTGTTTTGGCATAGTGAAGGACTTACCTCTAAATAGAATTTTTTTTAATCTTGAAAAAAGTCCATTTTATATTTGACACATATCTAACACTTCTGCACTGGATATATGAAGAAATTAATAGAGAAAGTCTAAACCTTTGAAATTTTATATTTTAACCTTGAAAAAAACAAACCATAAGAAATATATTTAAGAATAATTAAAACAAAATGTTATTGCAAAGTGGAGATCACAACCATCACCATACAGATTATTTTAGCCCCTTTCTCACATAGTAGAGCAAATTTCTACGTTGATATCACTGGGGTACAGGCTCCACGTATAATTGCTAAAGTAGTTAGAGGTTTGAATTGGGATGGATACAAATGATGATAGTCTTACTTACTTACATAGGGTTTTCTCTGTGGCAGACAGTGCTTTCATTTAATCTTCCTTACGGCCCTACGATGTTGGCGAGGAGAGTGAGGCAATGAGGCTAAAAGAGGGGCAGCAGTTCACCTAAGGTCATAGAACTTGCAGAGAAGGAAATGGCAACCCACTCCAGTATTCTTGCCTGGAGAATCCCAGGGACGGGGGAGCCTGGTGGGCTGCTGTCTATGGGGTCACACAGAGTCGGACACGACTGAAGCGACTTAGCCGCAGCAGCAGCATAGAACTTGCAGTTGAGAGAGTTGAGATTTGAAGCTGGAAAATAATGGCTCCAGAATCTGAGACTGTCACCACCATACTTGTACTCAGTGTTACTCCTAAAAGGTCACCTTTAAACCTAAGGCAACCACTGCTCATAAGGAAACCTAGGGAGGAAGTTCGTGCTCTGGGAAGATTGCAAGAGCTCCCCAGACTGAGAATGATGGAAAGAGCATAAACTAACTGGTCAGAATGACAAGCCCTCATTGAACGGCCACATACAAAGAGTGAGGACAGGATGACCACCTAGGGGTGTTGCTGTTGCTAATGCCCCGCTGGCCCTGAGTGTTCATGTTTCAGAATAAAGGAAGGGAACCCGGCACACGTGAGCTCTCCTGAGCCTTCTCCATACAGAGTATGAAGCGTGGCATCACATGACCAAGGGGGCCTGCCACAGAGAAGTCACAGGCCTCTGCCTTCCCGAAAACTGCATCCTCAAGTTCCTTACTGGAAGCTATCCTTGATTCTCACTTCCCTCAGGCTTTCCTCATGTGTCTGGAAGTATTTCATTTTCAAGAAATTTCCAGAATCACTTACACAGTGGTTCCGTCTTTTTCAAAGGAGAAATGAACTCACTGTTCACATTAATATGTCAACTCATGAAAACCAGCCAAACAAGTTCTATAAATCCCGTGCCCTCAAACCTTGTTCTGATTCAGACATAGGCATCAGTAAGACTTAGGATGTGATGAGCTGGCCCTCAGCACTACTGATAACCCTCAGGTGGCTCAGTGGTAAAGAATCTGCCTGCCAGTGCAGGAGACATGGGAGATGTGGGTTCATTTCCTGGGTCAGGAAGATCCCCTGGAGGAGGGCATGGCAACCCACTCCAGTATTCTTACCTGGGAAATCCCATGGACAAGGAGACTGGCGGGCTATAGTCCATGGGGTCACAAAGAGTCAGACACAACTTAGCAACTAAACAGCGACAACAATGGACTCTGAGACCAATGTACAACAACACACTTGGGACATAAACAGAGAGGGCTTTGTATTACTAAAACAGTCTAAGCCCCACATCTACTTTGTACATGCCAGGTAATGCTAATTCGTGGGTTGACTCTGTCAGTACCACTTGATATATTCACAATAAGCTGGAGGATCATCGCCAAGCTGAAGCATGGTAATAGGAAAATTAGGACATATTCATTAATGCCAAGACAAGAATTTTGCCAAGTTAACTTTGCATGAAATCATGTATTTTGAGATTACTTTAGAAACAAAATTTACTGAACATCTACTATGAGCCAAGAAATGTGTCAACTTATTGGAATACCAAGACTAATCAGACACAGTCACTTCCAGTGAAGAACTTATAATACAGTATTAGTGGAAGCAGCAAATGTCCATGACACTTTAATGCAATAGGGGCAAAGTCTGTCCTCTTTCCTCTCTGATTTCAAGTTTTCATTGGTTGTTAACTTAGCAGTTGTTTATAAATAAAAACCTGTATGCAGGTCAAGAAGCAACAGTTAGAACTGGACATGGAACAACAGACTGGTTCCAAATTGGCAAAAGGAGTACGTCAAGGCTGTATATTGTTACCCTGCTTATTTAACTTCTATGCAGAGTACATCATGCAGAATGCCAGGCTGGATGAAGCACAAGGTGGAATCAAGATTGCAGGGAGAAATATCAATAACCTCAGATATGCAGATAACACCACCCTTATGGAAGAAAGCAAAGAAGAACTAAAGATGAAAGTGAAAGAGGAGAGTGAAAAAGCTGGCTTAAAACTCAACATTCAGAAAACAAAGATCATGAGATATAGTCCCATCACTTCATGGCAAATAGATGGGGAAACAATGGNTTCTTCAAGCTGTCCTCCCATCATTCCTCATGGCCAACTCATGCACAACCAAGGTTGATATTCAGTTGGCATGTACAAGTTGTTAATATATTAAAAACAAGGGACATGCTTATAATTAGTATGAACTTTCTCATACTTTAACCAAGAGGAGGAAACAGAGAAACAAAGGAAACAAAAAGTATCTGGAAGACAGTCTGTGTTTAGATCAGAAAATCATATGGATGCCTAAGATGCTGACATGTTTTTAGGGAATGAGAGACAATGGGATCAGGAACACAGAAGGCTACGGTTTTTTCAGTAGTCATGTATGGATGTGAGAGTTGGACCATAGAGAAAGCTGAGTGCCAAAAAATTGATACTTTTGAACTATGGTGTTGAAGAAGACTCTTGAGAGCTCCTTGGACTGCAAGGAGATCAAACCAGTCCATCCTAAAGGAAATTACTCCTGAATATTCATTGGGAGGACTGATTCTGAAGCTGAAGCTCCAGTATTTTGGCCACCTGATATGAAGAGCCAGCTCATTGGAAAATACCCTGATGCTGGGAAAGATTGAAGACAGGATAAGAAGGGAACAACAGAGGACAAGATGGTGAGTGACTGAACAAAAAGTAAATAAAAATGCAATTTTGCTTTCTTAGTCTTAGATTTTGAAGAGAGCAACAATAATCATACTGTTTTTAACTTTTAGGTGAAAACTTTAAAAAGTTTTTTATGGCAATGCAATAAGAACTCTTTTACTAGAAACACAACTTCCAAGGTACAAACTAAAGCCATTTTCATATAAAGAAATAAATCATTTTGGAGATAACAAGCCTGCTGATGATCCCACATGGGTTAATTATTGTTTAGTCACTAAGTCGTCTCTGACTCTTTGTGACCCCATGGACTGTAGCCCACCAGGGTCCTCTGTCCATGGGATTTCCCAGCCAAGAATCCTGAAGTGGGTTGCCATTTCCTCCTCCAAGAGATCCTCCTGATCTCAGGGATAAACCTAAACCTCCTGCATCTCCTGCATTGGCAAGCAGATTATTTACCACTGAGCCACCTGGGAATCCCTCTTGATTTTTAGTCATGCATAAACTGCCTTCTTTAAAAACGTTTCAGAGCAAATTTCTGAAAGTGTCCATATTATGTCAAATACTTTTAACAACTAAAATTGTGAGTCATCTTGTACTGAAGATAGAGGTATATTTTTTCACAAGTCAAAGTTATTTTAAGGAGGTTAGAGCAATTTGAAAGATGCTTGGAGAAAGAATAACATTTTCCTATTGTGGATAAAGATGATGGTGACCTCTGAAGTAAAAGCAATTCCTGGGAGAAATCCATATCAGATTCAAAATGAGATACCACTTCACTCCTATTACAATGCCATCATCAAAGAGACGAGAGGTAAGGCTGGAGAGGATGTGGAGAAAAGGAACCCGGGTATCCTGCTGGTAGGAATAGACAAGTTGGAAAACAATATGGAGGTTCCTCAAAAAATTAAAAAATAGAATTACCATATCATCCGGCAATGCCACTGCTGGGTATTTATCCAAAGAAATCAAAAACACTAATTTGAAAAGATACATGCATACCGGTGTTCACTGCAGCACTATTTACCATAGCCAAAACATGGAAACAGCCTAAGTATCCATCAAAAATGAAAGGATACAGAAAATACAGTGTACACGCATGCGCACACACACAAATGAGGAAGCACTCTTCGGCCATAAAAAAGAAGAGAATCCTGCCACTTGCGACAACGTGGATGGAATTTGAGCACATTGTGCTAAGTGCAGTAAGTCAGAGAAAGACAAATTCTGTCTGATATCACTCACACACTGAACCCCAAAAAATCATAGAAAAAGAGGATGGATTTGTGGTTACTAGAAGCAGAGGAAAGAGGTGTTGGAATTAGATGAAGGTCGTCCAAAGGCACAAACTTCTAGTTAAAAGACAAATAAGCTTTAAGGATGTAAATTCCAACACGATGACTGCAGTTTACACTGTTTCATGGTACACTTGAAAGTTGTCACAAGTGTAGATCCTAAAAGATCTCATCAGAAGGGTAAAACATTGTAATTACGTGAGGTGACAGACGTTAACTAAACATATTGTGTTGATTATTTCACAATATATGTATGCCATCATTATGCCGTGTAACTTATAGTGATACATGTCAATTATATCTCAATAAAACTGAAGGGAGAAAAAAAAATTCCTGGGAAAGAGAAAGTGTCTTTTTGTAAAAGGCTCCCTCCCCCCCCG
>SJYX01016384.1:243665-263500 GCA_006410675.1 Oreotragus oreotragus | reverse complement strand
TGAGTGACTGAACTGAACTGAACCCATTCCAATATCCTTGCCTAGAGAAATCCATTGACATAGAAGCCTGACTGGCTAAGTGGGGCCGCAGAGTCTAACACAACTGAGCGACTAACACTTTCACTTTCAGGACGTGAGGCTGAGTGAACACCGGGAGTTGATGATGGACAGGGAGGCCTGGAGTGCTGCAATTCATGGGGTCGCAAAGAGTCGGACACTACTGAGCGACTGAACTGAACAATAGGAAGGAGGTTTCTCCATTTTAGACCTGAAGCCATCAGATCCTGTGATATAACAATGCTTTATGATCAGATGTAGGATAGTCAACAAGAAGTCATAGAATTCTGAGTATAGACATGCTTTGCTTTATATAATAGATCTTTCCTTACAACTTACATGTTTAATGAATCTTTATAAATAAGAATAATTTTTGTGCTCTATTATTCACTGTACTAAACAATTCTTATTTTAATTATTTCATAAACTCTTAATAAGAAAGTATTGTCCCTCTTTCACAGATTGGAAAACTGAGGGTTTAGAGATAGATGTTAAGGCATTTTCCAAGGTCACACTTCTGATCAACAGTGTTGTCAGGATTTAAGGACTGGTCTTTCTGTCTCTGGCCTGTACAGGTGGTGCTAGCGGTAAAGAACCTAATTGTCATTGCAGGAGACATAAGGGACAGGAGTTTGATCCGTGGCTCAGGAAGGTCTTCTGGAGGAGGACATGGCAATCCACTCTAGTACTCTTGCCTGGAGAATGCCATGGACAGAGGAGCCTGGCTGGCTATAGTCCACGGGGCCGCAAAGAGCTGAACATGACTGAGCACAACAGCACACAACAGCACACAACTTTCTGTCTCCAAAGTTGACGTCTTTTCCCTTGATCCAATTGCTTCCACATACTGAAGCACAAGTCATATTCCAAATTCATCGTTTCTCATTTCTGTAAGTACATAAGATAAATCATTTGAAAAAAACAAAGAGCAATCTGAACCAATCACCCTAATTTACCTACTTTATATTTTACAACGTTTAGATAAATTTTCCCAAAGGGCTGTAGTCCAAGCTCCATCTTTAGCCCCTTCATGGATGACTTTTAAGACAAATAACTAGAATAACTTCATCTCCTTTCTCCCTGTTCTTCACTGTCCCCACCCCACCACTACCTTCAGTGAAGATGCAATAAAGTGTTGCAAGCCAAAAGAAATTACTTCATTCTCGCCATATGCATATATTTAGCCTTCCAATTGCTTTAGCCAAAGGAGGTAAACAAGGAATAATCAAAACATTATTGCCCTGGATGGGTTTAGTAGGGCTTCTGTGGTGATTTTCCCAACAAGAAGCTAAGGAGACCCAGTAAGTTGCTGCTGCTGCTGCTGCTAAATCACTTCAGTCGTGTCCGACTCTGTGTGACCCCATAGACGGCAGCCCGCCAGGCTCCCCTGTCCCTGGGATTCTCCAGGTAAGAATACTGGAGTGGGTTGCCATTTCCTTCTCCAATGCATGAAAGAGAAAAGCGAAAGTTGCTGCTGGTACCCTGTATTCAGACCATTTCAGAATGAAATTTATGCTGCGTAGGAAACACCTGATCATGATCACCTGCTGGGGCTTCGGGGGACCATTTATAGCACAATATACCACAATGCATCGCTTCTTCAGTATCAGATTGCTAGTCTCTGGGTTAAAGAATTGAGTCTACTTAAATTAATTAATTGATAAAAATGTCCTAAGGATGGGAATAAAAACCTCCATAACCTTCTGGGCAGATGGCAGTTACCCGAACAGATCAAACGATGCCTTAGAGAGGCCATCAAATGGCTGTTTGACTTGCAAATATATTGTTGCAAGTATTAGAAATCCACAAGCGCTATGCTAAGTGCTGTGTATGCATCTCTCCACTGAAAATTCATAGCAGCTCTACAAGGAAGATTCTACTAATTTCATCTTACAAACGAAGTTGTCGAGGCATGGAGTGGTTCCGTGACTTGCATAAAACCACATTGCTTGTAATTGTGGACCGAAGGGTTGAATGGTTGCAGCCTAAGTAGTCTTCCTAGATGGCTTAAGTGGTAAAGAACCCAGTTGCAATGCAGGAGATGCAGGAGACCCGAGAGAGGCGGATTCGACCCTTGGGTGGGGAAGATCCCCTGGAGAAGGAAATGGCAACCCACTCCAATATGCTTGCCTGGGAAATCTCCTGGACAGAGAAGCTAACCGGGCTACAGTCCATGGGGTCACAAATAGCCTGACATGACTGAATTCGTACACTGTAGGCCAAGCTAAGTCTAGGCCCCATGTTTTCAGCCCAATACTGCCACTTATAGGTAAAATGAAATATTACTTCTAATGTGCTTAATTGCTCAGTCATGTCTGACTCTTTGCAAACCAATGGACTGTAGCCCACCAGGCTCCTCTGTCCATGAGGATTCTCTGGGCAAGAATATTAGAGTGGGTTGCCACGCCCTCTTCCAGCAGATCTTCCCAACCCAGGGACTGAATTCAAGTCTCCCGAATTACAGGTGGATTCTCTACTGTCTGAGCCACCAGAGAAGCCCATGAATAATGGAGTGGGTAGTCTATCACTTCTCCAGGGGTACTTCCCAACCCAGGAACTGAATCAGGGTCTCCTGCGTTGCAGGCAGATTCTTTACCAGCTGAGCTACCAAGGAAGCCCATCATTTCTAATAGGGAAATTAAATGCAAAGTCCTGGACAGACCTGACCAGCATCTGTTCCCTTTGTTCCCCCTACCCATTAAATCTCTGATTTCCCTTTAAGGAAAGACCTGTAGTAAGCATGTAGCAGTTATACAGTAACCATGATGTGAAAGGGGATTTATCCACTTCCAGGTCCAGGTGATGGTCAAGCAGCCTATTCTCATATCCATTGCAACTATGGTCAGTGTATCTTAGTTCAATCTGCATGAAAAAACAGGAAATATCATTTGGTAAGGTGAGAAGTACCACTTTCTACCCTGGAAATGGGCAGGGAAGCCTGTCCCCCTTTGTGATCATGCATCTTTGTGACTGTGGGTGATATTCCAGCTTGAGATAAAGCCGAAATGAAGAGCAGTCTTAACTAAAACATGTCCGATGTGGGATTGTCTTTGACTTTCAGTTGCATGAGCCAATAAATCCGCACTATTGTTTAAATCCACTGACTCAGGTTTTCTGCAACTGAAAGCTCATCATTGATAAATAACCAGCACTTTCTACTTTGGTGTTTGAAATTATTTTAAATGAAGGATTTACTTTCTACATGCTATAGTATAAGGGCTTCCTTGTGGACACTTTCTTGGGGTAAAAGATACAGAATTCTCTCCAGACCCAAGCAGTGATCAGATCATTTTTATGCAGCTCATGTAGATTTTGTCATTTGAAATTCGTTATGATAAGTTCAGAAAAATAAAGGCGTTCATGCTGAGTCAGTCATAGTGCTATTCACCAACTTGTGTAACTATGTGAAATACACATTAAGTCAAACTCAAGGAAAACATGCTTCATTTTCTGAGAATTTGGAGGAAAATGTTATCAGTCATAGGTACCTTTTAGTTGAAGGACAGGAAGTCATATTGAGAAATAAAACATGACCAAAGAGATCGCTTCTCATTTTGTTCAAAGCCATTTCCCCAAGAAATTTTCCTCTAGGAATTCAAAAACTTACATAGATGGAGCATGACTCAGTTTCTCCACTGACTTCACTTGTTGACAGCTGGGAATTTGGCTGCCCCAGGTCAGCACCCTGACACAGCCCTTGCAATCATGACAGAGGCCTCTACAGCCCATGTCCAGTCTACATCTCCACACGCTTCCCCTCGGCCTTCCCTTCATGTCCCATGGATCTTTCTACTTACCTGCAGAGAAGTGGCTCAGAGGAAACCACAAAGTTTCAAAATAAATGGCAAGACGTGCACCAGCCAAACAGAATCTGAACAGTCATCTCTCCTTAAGAGTTTCTATGTTTCTATGATAAATAAATAAATGCCACATTCATTTATTCAAACACTTGGGAACTAGTAAGATTGTCAAGCATTTAACATTTTGTTGATCTATTATTTGTCTAAAGAAAGAATACTGAAATATTGAGGAATCAGGAGAGAAAATGTTGTATAAGTTAGAGACATTAGGACTTCCCAGATGGCGCTAGTGATAAAGAACCTACCTCCCAACGCAGGGGATGTAAGAGATGCAGGTTCCATCCCTGGGTCAGGAAGATCCCCTGCAGGAGGGCATGGCAACCCACTCCAGCATTCTTGCCCTGGAAATCCCATGAACAGAGGAGCCTGGTCGGCTATGGTCCACAGAGTCCCAGAGTCGGACACAACTGAAGAGGCTTAGCACACACAGAGAGGTTAACCTGGAAAGCTGCTGCTGTTGCTGCTATTTACTTGCTAACTCTTGTCCAACTCTTTTGCGACCCCATGGACTGTCTCAAAGGGAATCATCCCGACCCAGGGATTGAATCTAAGTCTCCTGCATTGGCAGGCGTGTTCTTTACTACTGGGCCACCTGGGAAGCCCCAACCTGAAAAGCTAGGGTAAGATAAATCAACCTTTGTCTGTAAAGTTCTAATCAAGTTAAGTTGAAATGATCAGTAGTTGAAGTAAAGGTGTCACACCCTTCACTGGGACTCCACTGTGACTGAACAAGCAGTGTGTGCTTCTCATTGTGTGAGACAGAACTCACACTTTGGAGGGTGAACTCACAAGAAGATGGCATTCATTCAGAAGAATTTCTTTCAGATTTTGGGCTTGTGTTAGGTGATTTGGGGGAGGATTAGGAAGCAGGGCTTTGCTTTAGGTTGGATGTTATTAGGAAGTGGGGCAATTCTATGATTAAAGTGAGGTGAAGTGAAAGTCGCTCAGTGGTGTCCAACTCTTTGAGACCCCATAAACTATACAGTCCATGGAATTCTCCAGGTCAGAATACTGGAGTGGGTAGCCGTTCCCTTCTCCAGGACATCTTCCCAACCCAGGGACTGAATCCAGGTCTCCCACATTGCAGGCGGATTCTTTACCAGCTAAGCTACTAAGGAAGCCCTAATTCTATGATTGGGCCTCTTAATAAATCCAACCTAAACAGAGGACTAGAGTTAGGCTAAAACAGTAACGAGTAAAGAAGCCACAGGCACGCTCATCAGCCTGGATAGGGGAATAGCTGGTTACTTTTTGTGGCTTACTCCAAGTTCATGGTTTAGTCTGTGCTCAGTTGTGGTTACGGTCTTGTTTGTGTCTGGATCCATCATGATCACAGAGCGGCTTGTCTGATGTCACTGTTCTGTGAAATTGTTTATTTTAAAAGAAGAACATGAAGATCTCACTGGGAGTATGAGCCCAGCCCCTGGAGTTTCAGGACAGATTTTCTCTTTCTTAAAACCATGTGAGCTTTTCAGCAACAAACCATATAAAATACTTCTCCCTAGTAAACACGAAACAGATCAAAAAAGACTGAGAAGGAGATTTGTAAGCCCAAAGTTATAATGTGAGTGAGAAGGAACTGGTTTCATCAAATTAACAGCAACTTTCAGTGGAGCAAACTGAAAAAATCTGTCATCCTCATCACTCAAATCTGGGTAAGTTTTATAGAGATCATCAGCACAAAATTTCAGAGTTAGCCAAATAAATTTTCTTTATGCCAAGAAAAACTAAGCAGAATTTTTAAGAGTCCTCAAATACCCGAGCTGGAAATACTTACAAGGTGTGAGCTATACAGAAACATATTCAGATGTATGCCCCTGTAAACTTTCATAGCCCTTTTGAAAACCAATTAGGCCAACCCCCTTTGTGATCATGCATCTTTGTGACTGTGGGTGATATTCCAGCTTGAGATAAAGCCGAAATGAAGAGCAGTGTTAACTAAAACATGTCCGATGTGGGATTGTCTTTGACTTTCAGTTGCATGAGCCAATAAATCCGCACTATTGTTTAAATCCACTGACTCAGGTTTTCTGCAACTGAAAGCTCATCATTGATAAATAACCAGCACTTTCTACTTTGGTGTTTGAAATTATTTTAAATGAAGGATTTACTTTCTACATGCTATAGTATAAGGGCTTCCTTGTGGACACTTTCTTGGGGTAAAAGATACAGAATTCTCTCCAGACCCAAGCAGTGATCAGATCATTTTTATGCAGCTCATGTAGATTTTGTCATTTGAAACTCGTTATGATAAGTTCAGAAAAATAAAGGCGTTCATGCTGAGTCAGTCATAGTGCTATTCACCAACTTGTGTAACTATGTGAAATACACATTAAGTCAAACTCAAGGAAAACATGCTTCATTTTCTGAGAATTTGGAGGAAAATGTTATCAGTCATAGGTACCTTTTAGTTGAAGGACAGGAAGCCATATTGAGAAATAAAACATGACCAAAGAGATCGCTTCTCATTTTGTTCAAAGCCATTTCCCCAAGAAATTTTCCTCTAGGAATTCAAAAACTTACATAGATGGAGCATGACTCAGTTTCTCCACTGACTTCACTTGTTGACAGCTGGGAATTTGGCTGCCCCAGGTCAGCACCCTGACACAGCCCTTGCAATCATGACAGAGGCCTCTACAGCCCATGTCCAGTCTACATCTCCACACGCTTCCCCTCGGCCTTCCCTTCATGTCCCATGGATCTTTCTACTTACCTGCAGAGAAGTGGCTCAGAGGAAACCACAAAGTTTCAAAATAAATGGCAAGACGTGCACCAGCCAAACAGAATCTGAACAGTCATCTCTCCTTAAGAGTTTCTATGTTTCTATGATAAATAAATAAATGCCACACTCATTTATTCAAACACTTGGGAACTAGTAAGATTGTCAAGCATTTAACATTTTGTTGATCTATTATTTGTCTAAAGAAATAACGCTGAAATATTGAGGAATCAGGAGAGAAAATGTTGTATAAGTTAGAGACATTAGGACTTCCCAGATGGCGCTAGTGATAAAGAACCTACCTCCCAACGCAGGGGATGTAAGAGATGCAGGTTCCATCCCTGGGTCAGGAAGATCCCCTGCAGGAGGGCATGGCAACCCACTCCAGNACTTCCCAGATGGCGCTAGTGATAAAGAACCTACCTCCCAACGCAGGGGATGTAAGAGATGCAGGTTCCATCCCTGGGTCAGGAAGATCCCCTGCAGGAGGGCATGGCAACCCACTCCAGCATTCTTGCCCTGGAAATCCCATGAACAGAGGAGCCTGGTCGGCTATGGTCCACAGAGTCCCAGAGTCGGACACAACTGAAGAGGCTTAGCACACACAGAGAAGTTAACCTGGAAAGCTGCTGCTGTTGCTGCTATTTACTTGCTAACTCTTGTCCAACTCTTTTGCGACCCCATGGACTGTCACAAAGGGAATCATCCCGACCTAGGGATTGAATCTAAGTCTCCTGCATTGGCAGGCATGTTCTTTACCACTGGGCCACCTGGGAAGCCCCAACCTGAAAAGCTAGGGTAAGATAAATCAACCTTTGTCTGCAAAGTTCTAATCAAGTTAAGTTGAAATGATCAGTAGTTGAAGTAAAGGTGTCTCACCCTTCACTGGGACTCCACTGTGATTGAACAAGCAGTGTGTGCTTCTCATTGTGTGAGACAGAACTCACACCTTGGAGGGTGAACTCACAAGAAGATGGCATTCATTCAGAAGAATTTCTTTCAGATTTTAGGCTTGTGTTAGGTGATTTGGGGGAGGATTAGGAAGCAGGGCTTTGCTTTAGGTTGGATGTTATTAGGAAGTGGGGCAATTCTATGATTAAAGTGAGGTGAAGTGAAAGTCGCTCAGTGGTGTCCAATTCTTTGAGACCCCATAAACTATACAGTCCATGGAATTCTCCAGGTCAGAATACTGGAGTGGGTAGCCGTTCCCTTCTCCAGGACATCTTCCCAACCCAGGGACTGAATCCAGGTCTCCCACATTGCAGGCGGATTCTTTATCAGTTAAGCTACTAAGGAAGCCCTAATTCTATGATTGGGCCTCTTAATAAATCCAACCTAAACAGAGGGATGACTAGAGTTAGGCTAAAACAGTAACAAGTAAAGAAGCCACAGGCACGCTCATCAGCCTGGATAGGGGAATAGCTGGTTATTTTTTGTGGCTTACTCCAAGTTCATGGTTTAGTCTGTGCTCAGTTGTGGTTACGGTCTTGTTTGTGTCTGGATCCATCATGATCACAGAGCGGCTTGTCTGATGTCACTGTTCTGTGAAATTGTTTATTTTAAAAGAAGAACATGAAGATCTCACTGGGAGTATGAGCCCAGCCCCTGGAGTTTCAGGACAGATTTTCTCTTTCTTAAAACCATGTGAGCTTTTCAGCAACAAACCGTATAAAATACTTCTCCCTAGTAAACACGAAACAGATCAAAAAAGACTGAGAAGGAGATTTGTAAGCCCAAAGTTATAATGTGAGTGAGAAGGAACTGGTTTCATCAAATTAACAGCAACTTTCAGTGGAGCAAACTGAAAAAATCTGTCATCCTCATCACTCAAATCTGGGTAAGTTTTATAGAGATCATCAGCACAAAATTTCAGAGTTAGCCAAATAAATTTTCTTTATGCCAAGAAAAACTAAGCAGAATTTTTAAGAGTCCTCAAATACCCGAGCTGGAAATACTTGCAAGGTGTGAGCTATACAGAAACATATTCAGATATATGCCCCTGTAAACTTTCATAGCCCTTTTGAAAACCAATTAGGCCATAGAAGTCAGGAGGTATAAAAATATACTTGTGCTTTGAGTTGTTAAGGCTGATCATAGGGATTTAGTCTATGTAAATAATCTTTAAAAAGAGAAGAATTACATGCTTAAGATGTTACCATTCAACTACTAGTAAGAATTAACATTTAATAGTATCTTAATTTCAAACAATAAGAGAAACTTTAAATAAATTATCTAAGGCATAGCTTAAATGATAAGGCATAACTGATCATTTCTGAGGCTGCAATGGTCCATCAGAGTTGTCCTGTGTCTAGTCCAGTGGGTCTTTATATCTGTTTATCAGTCTTGGATGTGGGCAGGGCCCGGAAGGACATGACCTTGGGTGAGATCAGCTCCCCTCAGCAGGTCGCCTCAGCAGCTGAGGCAATTGCTGAAGGGTCTGAGCTGAAGGCCATCTGCTCACAATACTCCAGTGTCTGAGGTGACGAAGGAGAAACCAGGGCACAGCCATGTCCATTGCAGTCCACTCCACACTGTTGGGGTCCACTTGCTCACATACATACAAGGAGCAGCTCTTCCATGAACCTTGGGATCTTTCTTCCCAGGGGAAACCTGGGCAAGGAAATGAAATGGAAAGAACTATGGTCCCCATCACTGAGACTAACATGGTCTTCCGCCTCCAATATCCGTGGTTCCTGTTCAGTCGCTCAGTCGCATCTGACTCTTTGCGACCCCATTGACCACAGCACGCCAGGCTTCCCTGTCTTTCACCATCTCCTGGAGTTTGCTCAGACTCATGTCCGTTGGGTCAGTGATGCCATCTTACCATCTCATCTTCCGTCATCCCCTTCTCCTCCTGCCTTCAATCTTTCCCAGCATCAGGGTCTTTTCCAACGAGTCAGCTCTTCGCAGCTTCAGCATCAATCCTTTCAATAAATATTCAGGGTTGATTTCCTTTAGGACTGACTGGTTTTATCTCCTTGTATCTCCTTTAGCTGACATCTCTGCTTGTCTCAGAGGCTTCCTGGTGATATGATTCAGAAATCCATTCTCAAAAATACCTAAAGCCTTGACCACCGGGATTTTCTCAAAGCAGGATTACTATCCTTCTCTATTTTCCATGAAAACTGAGCCAAGAGGCACCTAAGTGGATCACCTGAGTTTGCTCCAGTGGTATGGGAGGCTGTAAAACACCATCTTCAATCAGAGGACACATTGCCAAAGGAAATGAAAGAGTCAGCCCATGACCATGAGCTTCACTGGTACTCAGCACAGTGCCTGGCACCAAGAAAACTTTCATCATCCTCAGCGAAGATGTGAGGGAGGAAAAGGAGCCTACTGTTCAGATGAAATTGCTTAGAGGGGTGTGTGCTTGTGTGTGGGGGGTGGTATTTCGTTTGAACCTGAAGCATAGTAGGTGCTCAATAAATATGATTCGAAAACATTATGCATGTACATCTTGAAAAAAAAGGAATTTGTAATCATTTACATTCTTCTTGCTATCTCCAAACAACATAGGAGCAGCTGATCTCTCACCATGAAGGAAGATGCTTATATATTAAAGGATGCAGATTTTTTTCCTATTTATATTATATTCCATTATATATTTTATTTTTATATTTCTATTATGTTAATCCTTTATATGGTTTCTAACCCTCCTGCATTGGCCATTCCAGTCTCTTATCTTTAGGCTGAAGAAGAGGCTGACTACTGTTTTTCCTGTATGTGTCACAAATGAAAAAAAACTGAAAAAAGTAATCGCATGGACAGCACGATTAGTTACTTTAGCTGAGGTGGAAGTTTAGGCAAGTCTCTTAATTTGTGGCCTCTGTAGTATAATAAAGCAGGCTGCTGGATATCAGCTTCTTTCCATTCTTAGATTAACAGTTTTTTCATTAAATGAAAAGTGCATTTGTAGCAGTCACAAAAAAGTCTCAGTGTTTGCCACTAGAGAGCGCCACAACCCAAGACTTGAGATGAGGTTGCCTCCAAGGCCAATGTCCTGCAGCTGCAGTGAGATACTGCTTTGTATTACAACGCATCACTTTTTGCTGTAAAGTGCTGCATTGAATTGCATCATGTGAATTAGATTTATATGGTATTTCATTCTACTGCCTTAAAGAAATTCTTCTCTATTTGCTATTACATTTAAAAACTGATACCTATAATTCATGCCTATGATCGTCATGTTCTTACAAAAACAGTGGCTGAAACTGAAGTGCAAAAAGCATCATTCATCTCAGGAAATCTTTATCAGACTCATACGGCCATTCCAGTCTCCTATCTTTAGGCTGAAGAAGAGGCTGATTACTGTTTTTCCTGTATGTGTCACAAATGAAAAAAAACTGAAAAAAGTAATCGCATGGACAGCACGATTAGTTACTTTAGCTGAGGTGGAAGTTTAGGCAAGTCTCTTAATTTGTGGCCTCTGTAGTATAATAAAGCAGGCTGCTGGATATCAGCTTCTTTCCATTCTTAGATTAACAGTTTTTTCATTAAATGAAAAGTGCATTTGTAGCAGTCACAAAAAAGTCTCAGTGTTTGCCACTAGAGAGCGCCACAACCCAAGACTTGAGATGAGGTTGCCTCCAAGGCCAATGTCCTGCAGCTGCAGTGAGATACTGCTTTGTATTACAACGCATCACTTTTTGCTGTAAAGTGCTGCATTGAATTGCATCATGTGAATTAGATTTATATGGTATTTCATTCTACTGCCTTAAAGAAATTCTTCTCTATTTGCTATTACATTTAAAAACTGATACCTATAATTCATGCCTATGATCGTCATGTTCTTACAAAAACAGTGGCTGAAACTGAAGTGCAAAAAGCATCATTCATCTCAGGAAATCTTTATCAGACTCATTCAGAAAGAGGAGGCATGTTGAAAAGGCATGGGTAATGAAATCTATTTTGTGAACCACTGCCTCTTGAGAGCCTTCAAAGCATTGCTTGCAGGCAGTAGAAACTCAAGAATATATTTCAGTGAATTAGACATGGTTCTGTTCCATGTATGCTTTTATCATGGTGAACTTGGGCAAAATATTTAATCCAAGATTTCTCAGGGTGGGTCCCCTGACTACCCATAGTTGAACCTGTTAGAAAACAGAAACAAGGCTCACAGACCCAGAAAAAAAAACTTACAGTTGCCAAAAGGGAAAGTGGGGGAGGGATAAATTATGAGTTTGAGATGAACAGATACGTATAGCATATATATTCATATATATATGTATATATAAGTCACTTTGCTGTACACCTGAAACTAGAACAACATCGTAAACCAACTATATTGCAATAAAAATATATAAATAAGTTTTAAAAACAAGGTCTATGTTCTATGCAGGAAATTAAGCAAGCAAGAGGGATGGGCAGTGCCAGCATGGGGGTGGGAGTGCAATTTTAAGTGAGGAATCTCTATGGAGGTAACAATTCAGCAAAAACTCAAGATAAGCCATATGCACGTCTCCTCTGGGGGGAATGTATGTCAGGATAAAGGAAACAGCAATTGCAAACACCTTGAGTGATCATCAGGAGGCCAGCACGGCTAGAAAAAAAGAGTGTTGATTTTCCCTGGTATATAAATTTGCTCTAATGATAAAGAACCCACCTGTCAATCAGGAGACGTAAGATACTTGGGTTGGATCTCTGGATCGGGCGATCTCTCAGAGAAGGAAGTAGCAATCTACTCCAGTATTCTTGCCTGGAGAATTCCACGGACAGAGGAGTCTGGAGGGGCTACAGTCCACAGAGTCATAGCTGAACATGACTGAGCATGTGCAGAAACAATACATTTGTCAAAGCTCACCCAATGGAACATGTAAGATTTGCACATTTCACTATACCTAAAAAAAGGGAATAGCATTTGGTTTATATACAAATAATCAACTCTAGTTAATCATGTTAATAATATGCACACAGAGGTATTTAGGGGTGAACAAGCTGATTTCTATAATTTATTTTAAATGGATCAAAACATAACATGATAAAGAATGAATAGATGGATGGGTGGATAAATAAATAACAATTTTTAAAAGCAAGTATAATAAAGGGTTAACTGCTAAATCCGTAGAGTGAGTACATAGATATTCACTGTAAAAGTCTCTCTACTTTTCTGTATATTTGAAATTTTTCATAACAAACTGATCGGTTCAGGTTTTCCTACCCCAGCACTGGTTCCAACAGAGATTTTACTCATGGGTTTCTGTTCCAGTAAGTCTCTTCAACTTGGTGGAAGTGGTTTGACGGTGACCTCACTTCTCTTACAGACCTAAGAAGAGGCACTGCATTTTCAGTCTGATCAGCATTTTACTTGTTAGAACAGAGTGGTGATTTCCAAGCTCCTTAATCCTAGACAGAAACCAGAAGTCTCTACTTTATCCCTTAGATTTGTGACTGAGGCCATGAAGGGGAGGTGTGGTGGCGGCAGCTGAAGGCCCAGCTTCGCAAGGGGGACTTTCTGAGGCCTCGGGCATGAACGGGACAGCTGGGGCTGGCGTCAGGGTGGCCGAGAGCAGGAACTGCTGACACAGACACCATCTGGAGCCTCCCCAGTGACGAGGTTGGAAACCCCAGGATGAAACCCTCAGGCTTCAGCCTCTTCCAAAGAAACCCAGCGGCAGAGGAACAAGAGTGACCTCGGATGGCTGTAGATGGAGGTCATGGAGAAGAAAATGGAGGACTCGGTTGTGATCCCTAGAGAAATCTAGAAGCCCTAAGATGGGATTTTGCCAGGACTGAGTTCCAGTGCTGTGTCGGCAGAGAACAAATCGTAGTGAACCATGGGGTTATATTTACCCCAGCCTGACCCACAGCTCACCCTCACAGTGGTCCATATCTCCCTTGACTGAAGTTTCTGGGTTAAGACAAATGATTAGAGCAAAGAGTCAGAAACACAGCAGATGTCAGTGGCAGAAAAGAAAATGTGTTGAAGTCTGCAGTGTTAGCAAGCCCCACACAGGTCGGATAATAACATGCTGCTGCTGCTGCTAAGTCACTTCAGTCGTGTCCGACTCTGTGCAACCCCATAGATGGCAGCCCACCACGCTCCTCTGTCCCTGGGATTCTTCAGGCAAGAACACTGGAGTGGGTTGCCATTTTCTTCTCCAATGCATGCATGCATGCTAAGGCTCTTCAGCTGTGTCTGACTCTGTGCAACTCCATGGACAGCAGCCCACCAGGCTCCTCTGTCCATGGGATTCTCTAGCAAGAATACTGGAGTGAGTTGCCATTTCTTTCTCCGAGTAACATGTGTAAAAAGCAAAATTGGTAATATGTGTCCTGGAAGTACAGCCTGAATATCACTGAGCATGGGTGTCTGCAGACTCAGGTTCTCCAGCTTTATAAAGAATGGCAAAGAGACCAGACTCAGAGTGAGAGGTTGGCACGAATAAGTGCACCCTCTTGCCATAAAATTGCAACAGAAATGTGAGTCTCTGAGGTTCAGGTTCCAGGAAGATGTACCAATAGGAGCCTAAACATATGAATGCCAGCCCACTGCTTCTGATGACAGCTGATGTGGATTTAGAGTGGGGTGGATGGGTTAGTTAATCCCTGCTTGTTCACTGGAGGCCTAGAAATACATGAGTCTCAGCCTACGACAGCTCAGCCTTCTACAAGCAAAGGTGACCACAGGACCTTGGTCTGGATGCAGAAAGCTAAACTGTACACAGAATGAGGAGATGGGTTCTCTGCTCTCACCCCTGCTGTCTCTCCCTTTACCTTTTCCCCAGGCTTTAGTTTTGCTGGGCTGAGCATCACGGGACGGGGAAGTAAGACTGATGTGGACTGCTGGACACACATGAAATTTAAAGAAGGAAGAGCTCCCCCCAAATAACCCTCCCTCACTTATTTTTCCCTCATGACTCTTAAGAAACAATACTAGTTCCTAGAAGGATATTGCAGAAATGAAAACATTCTTTCCTTTGTAGGTTGACCTTAATAGCTACAGTATTTGAAAACTCATTAAAATCAAAGCCTTTTTAACTGTGTGGTGCTGGTGGTGGTTTAGTTGCTAAGTCCTGTCCATCTCTTTTGTGAGCCCAGGGACTGTAGCCCACCAGGCTACTCTGTCCATGGGATTTCTCAGACAAGAATACTGGAGTGGGTTGCCATTTTCTTCTCCAGGAGATCTTCCCGACCTGGGGATTAAATGCTTGTCTCCTAGATTGGCAGGTGGATTCTTTACCACTGAGCCACCAAAGAAGCCTGTATATAGGTGTGCAGGTGTCTATATTTGTGTCTTTGTTTGCTATCCTGGTGGCTCAGGTGGTAAAGAATCTGCCTACAATGAGGGAGAGCTGGGTTCGATCCCTGGGTCAGGAAGATCCCATGAAGAAGGACATGGCAACCCACTCCAGCATTCTTGCCTGGAAAATCCCATGGACAGAGAAGCCTGGTGAGTCTCAAAGAGTCGGACATGACTGAGTAACTAACACTTTCAATTTCACTTTGTGTCTATGTTGGATTGGGGAGGAGCAAAACTGGCAACTTCTTCAGGCATTAAAATAATAGTTGAAACTTACGCATAGGCACACTCTGTGCTAGGAACTGTTCTAAAGGCTTTGCACATTCACTCTACTTACTCATTCAATCCTTGCAATAAGCCTTTGAGGTAGATATAACTATTTTCATCATTATCACCATCCCCCAGATAAGGAAACCAGGGCACAGAGAAGTCAAGAGTGGAGACAGGATTTGGATCCTATTAGTGCTACAGGCCCTGGGCTACAGGGACTGTCATCCTGGGGTCCTTTTAAAAGGCACTGGTTGGGTGAGTCTACCTAATTCTAAAATTTGGTTCCACTGATACTGCTAATGAGATTGTTCTGTGGTGGGGTTTCCGTCTTCAGAATGTGCTTGCAGGAACATGTTGAAAGACTGGAACCTTTGCCTGTGGCATAGAATGGGACAGATTAAGGGAATGGAATGTCACATTTCAAGACATGTTTGGGAAAAAATATTTAAAACATAAAGCTTCTTTGACCTCTTCCCTTCTTCATTTCAACTTTGCCTTTCTGATATTCCTCTTCTCACTGATAGGCATCTTACGCAGCCCAAGACCACAAGAAAACACCCACACTTTCTCCCTAAACTACAGGTCTGCTGGGTAACCCAGGGACTGATATGTAATTGTCACCTGGTGGCCCATCATCACATTCAGTCATGTCTGACTCTTTTTCGAACCCAAAGAGTATAGCTCACCAGGCTCCTCTTTCCACGGGACTTTCCAGGCAAGAATACTGGAGTGGGTTGCCATTTCCTCCTCCAGGGGCTCTTCCCAACCCAGGGATCAAAACCGCATCTCTTATGTCTCCTTTTTAGGCAGGGAGGTTTTTCACCACTATCGCCACCTGGGAAGCCCCCACCCCTACCCCACATTGGCAGGTGGATTCTTTACCACTGAGCCATCTGGGAAGCCGAAAATGTTAAATGTTAAAGTCAATGTTAACATTGACTTATGTGATTTGACTTATGTGATTCGAGAAGTATCTTCCTTTCTGCAGCAATTACATAATGATCATTGTCGCCAGCATTTAGCTAGTAGCCACTGTTGATGGGCCAGTATCATGTGTTCTTACTAATCTATAAGACAACCTTCCACAGTAATAGCTCCAGCTCACAGACAAGGAGACTGAGGCCTCTGCATTCTCCTTGACTGTCTTGACTCCAGCGACCTTTGATTTCTCAGTGTTTTAATTTTCCCTGTTCCCTCCTGCCCCAGACCTTTTGTATATGCTGTTCCTTCTGACTATCACATTCTTCTCCCAATCCCCTTCAAATCATAGTACAGTTTAGAACATATCTAAGTTTGTAATTATGCACTTTACTGTCATTTTAAAATAATGTCTGTGTCCCACTTGATACTCTAAAGTCCAAAAGAGCAAGAATAACAGGTGCCTTGCTCACCATCATATCATCGGAAACTGGTGCAGTATCAGGGTCATGGTAGAAGTTCATTAACATAGATCGCACTAATTAGTTTGCCCAAATTGGCAAAGCTAATAGTCAAACATAGTTCTGCCTTTGTCTACTGCTTTCCAGTGTATTCTTTATATTTTAATAAAAGAAAGAAAGTGAAAGTGAAGTCGCTCAGTCGTGTCCGACTCTTTGCAACCCCATGGACTGTAGCCCATCAAGGTAAGAATACTGGAGTGGGTTGCCATTTCCTTCTCCAGGGGATCTTCCCAACCCAGGGATCGAACCCAGGTCTCCTGCATTGCAGGCAGATGCTTTAACCTCTGAGCCACCAGGGAAGCCCCTTTTAATAAAAGAAATCCACCCTAAATTAATAACCTAACAAGACTTGCCAAGAAAAGGGATCCTGGCAAACAATGGCACGACCACAATGGCAAACCGTCGGCCTTGGGCTGAATGACACTGCAAAGTCTTTTACATTCTTGGAGACACCCTATCCTTTCTGCCTGTCTCTCGTGGTTATCTCTCCATCTGTATATCCAAGAATCTGTGGCTTTGGTTTGCACCACTCTTCTTAATCTTTCCTTGTCCCAGACAATTCAAGCTATACACACATAGACATATAGGCATATACGTTTGTGTTTTTGGAAAGGATTAAAATGATACTTGAGTCACATTGGAAAAACTAAAACTTCAAACTAAGTTTCTTTCTAACTTTTTTTTCATTAGCCACAATCTACTGTCATTTTTCCTGTTGTAACTCCATCCTTCAGATACAAAACATAACTTCAGTCTTGGAAGCATCACTTTTGAGATTTTTGCCCTCTCCTGTTCAGCTCAGTTATGTCATTCAGTCTATCACTCTTTGCAAACCCATGGACTGCAGCATGCCAGGCTTCCCTGTCCATCACCAACCCCTGGAGCTTGTTCAAACTCAAGTCTACCGAGTTGGTGATGCCATCCAACCATTTCATCCTCTGTCATCCGCTTCTCTTGCTGCCTTCAATCCTTCCCAGGATCAGGGTCTTTTCCAATAAGTCAGTTCCTCACATCAGGATTATTAGGGCAATGAAAATTAAAACTACAATGAGATGCCACTATATATCTAACTGAATGGATAAATGTAATAAGACTAACCATACCAAGTGTTGGTGAATATGTAGAACAATTAGGATTCTCACGTGGACAGAATGGGGGCGGGGCAGGATTACAAACAAACCAGAGGATACTTCTGAGGGTGACGGACATGGTCATTATCTTGAGTGTGATGATGACTCCATAGTGGTATACATATATCAAAACTTATTAAATTGCATGTTTTAACTATGTGCAGATTATTATATATCAGCTACACTCAATCAAACTCAATACATAATAAAAAAATATCACTGTCCAAACTGGAAATTAAAGAAACGTACTCAGAATATTCCCTTCCCTTAACTTCCACATTGCATATGAAAAGTAACATAAACTTCACCTATGAAATCCATATAGCTATGAAATTATCTCCATTGTCACTGTCTTCACCTGCAAAGGTAAGAGGATTGGTGGGAAATGTCTGATGCCTGATAGGAGCTCCATAAACATTTGTTTCTCTGATGAAGATAAATCATCCAAACCTGCAGCCATTCCAAGTAATTGTACAAGCTAAGCTCACTGTGATTGACTGTATAGATGCCATTTCAAAACAAGCAAAACTGTCTGAGTTGTAAGGAACAGATCAATACCTGTCTGTGAGTAAGAGTGAGGGACTATAAGGGGCAGGAGGGGAATGTGTGGGCAATGGAAATATTCTCTGTCTTGATTGCAGTGGATGCATGCATTCATCAAAACTCAAAACTGTACACTTACAATGGATAATTTTTGTATTATGTATAAAGTATATCTCAATAAAATTTATTTAACTAGTCCTCTAGACTTCTGGGTTTGTGAGACCAACAGAAAATAAAGCAACAAAGCTATAGAATATCAGATGTCAAAAGCAAAGAATATGAAGCTGTGGAAATTAGAAAAGAAATACATAGCCTAGATTACAAAGATTCAGACATACTAATATTAATTTCAGATCAACATTCCATTCTAACTAATAAGCAGAACCTGATAGCACTGAGTAAAGCAGACCTAGTCAGTTGGTAAAGAATCCACCTGCAGGAGATCCTGGTTTGATTCCTGGGTCGGGAAGATCAGCTGGAGAAGGGAAAGGCTACCCACTCCAGCATTCTGGCCTGGAGAATTCCATAGAGTCTATGGGGTTCCAAAGAGTCAGACACAACTGACCAACTTTCACTTTCACACAGACGATACTCAAGTGTTTAACCCAATTCTGTCAATATGCTGATTTATGCTATGTCACAAGAATTTACTCCAAGAAGGATCATTTAGCATGAACAGGATATGCTCCACCAGCTGCATGCTGTGGCTGGACCAAACACAACTCAACTGTATCCTATTTTCTGAAATTACGAAAGCATCTATGCTTAGAGTGTATGACAGAGTTGTTGTTGTTTAGTTGCTAAGTTGATCCAACTCTTTTGTAACCCCATGGACTATAACCCCATCAGGTTCCTCTAGCCATGGGATTTCCCAAGCAAAAATACTAGAGTGGGTTGCCATTTCCTTCTCCAGGGTATCTTCCCCACTCAGGAATTAAACCTGCGTCTCCTACATTGGCAGAAGAATTCTTTACCACTGAGCTACCAGGGAAGCTTAGAATGTATGACACAGTAGCTGGAGTTATTAAGGGTGGGACAGAAAGCAATTGTGAACCTTCTAAGAAAAACAATAGTTAAAAATTCATAACATTTTTAAGTCAGTCATTATGTATGACATGTTTTAAATGAAAAACTAAAAAAAAAAATGCACTTTGGTACCTGCTCCCATCTATGACTACAAATTGCTAAATGTCATATTTAGAAATATACTCTCATATTCTATTGAGTTTCTTTATTTTTTGTAAACAATTATCAGTTTTCAAAAGCAGTACTGTTTAGCATACTGGAATCCCAGCTGAGCTATTTCAAATCCTGAAAGATGATGCTGTGAAAGTGCTGCACTCAATATGCCAGCAAATTTGGAAAACTCAGCAGTGGCCACAGGACTGGAAAAGGTCAGTTTTCATTCCAATCCCAAAGAAAGGCAATGCCAAAGAATGCTCAAACTACTGCACAATTGCACTCATCTCACATGCTAGTAAAGTAATGCTCAAAATTCTCCAAACCAGGCTTCAGCACTACATGAACCGTGAACTTCCAGATGTTCAAGCTGGTTTTAGAAAAGGCAGAGGAACCAGA
>SJYX01016384.1:218513-228700 GCA_006410675.1 Oreotragus oreotragus | reverse complement strand
TATTGTAACACATATTGTACTATTCACAGTAAAGTGACATAAACTTTTATTTGTGTATAGATAGGCAACATGAAACATAAAAACTGATGCCTGTGTTTTGTTGGTCTTTACCATCTAAACTTAAATTACAAGGAAATGAACTTACTTTATGAATTTTTATTTAAAGTGTACTTTTGTTATTAATAATATTGCTGATAGGTTTATTAATTTGGATAACTTTGAGGTAGGAATAAACTTAGTAGGCATGACTAACAAAGTAATTCTATTGATAATATTTTATCTCTTTACTTTATTAATATAAAACATTTAAATATTTTGCAATTGATCTTAGGTTAGTATTATCATTGTTTTAATGAATTCTGCCCTCAAATTGCAGAGTTGAAAATCTGCACTGTATTTTTTTTTTCTTGAGAGGGGAAAGTAACTTTTTTATCCAGTTTTACTGAGATATAATTGACGTTTAGCACTGTATGAGTTTAAGTTGTACAACACAGTAATTTAATTTACATATTCATGAAATGCTCCATTATCTCGCATAGATATAAAATTAAAGAAATAGAAGGAAACTTTTTACTTGTGATGAGAACTCTTAAGATTTACTCTTTTAACAACTTTCGTATAGCTCAGTTGGTAAAGAAATGGTCTAATGCAGGAGACCTCAGTTCAATTTCTGGGGTAGGGAAGATGCCCTGGAGGAGGGAAATGCTATCCACTCCAGTATTCTGGACTAGAGAATTCCATGGACTCTATAGTTCGCAAAGAATTGGACACGACTGAGCTATGCTCTTTTGAATGCTCTCCTTTTCACTGAAGTCTGGACTTAGAGAAGATTGGGATCTGTTGCAAAATTTAGTCTTTTAAAGACTGTCAGGTATAGTGATTTCATCATTTCATAACATCATCTCAAGCACCAAATAAACCAGTACTACCACGTTCAGTAGTTCAACATGGAAGTGTCTCCTTCTTAAGGTGTTATCTTAGTAGCGGAGATGGTTGAAGGATGTCTCCATCATCATCCCAGAGTCTAGTAAATGGAGCTAAAGAGGAGAAAGGGATCATTCTTTTGCAGCCAAATAATGAACAGGAAAAATGAGCCATGGTTCCTGTAAAGTCAACCTTAGAATTTCCTTTTGGAAACCTAGATGAAGCAGAGAATTTGGAGCTGGGTCATAGCAGTGATTCCAGAAGAATAGCAGACTGAATAGCTCCCTCCCAGACTGAGCTTTCGTATACAACATACTTACTTATTGTATTTGTGGCTGTGATGGGTCTTTATTGCTATGTGGGCTTTTCTCTAGTAGTGGCAAGCAGAGGCTAATCTCTAGTTGTGTGCACAAGCTTCTCATTGTAGTAGCTTGTCTTGTTGCAACCCCGGGCTCTAGAGCACAGGCTCAATAGCTGTGGGCTTATTTGTTCAGAGGAATGTAGGATCTTCTTGGATCAGGGATCAAACCCATAACTCCTGTGCTGCAAGGTGGATTCTTTACCACTAAGCCACCAGGGAAGCCCTATCCGCGTTGATTATATTTATCATGTTGTATACTACATCCCTAGTACTAAATTTATCTTATAATTGCAAGTTCTACCTTTTGATACTTTTATATGATTCCCTNAGTCTGTTGTTCCATGTCTAGTTCTAACTGTTGCTTCCTGACCTGCATACAGATTTCTCAAGAGGCAGTTTAGGTGATCTGATTTCTCAAGAGGCAGGTTAGAGATCTGATTAAGTAAATAATGGTATATCCATATGGGTAACACAGGGCAGCTAGTTAAAAATCACATTGCAGAGAAAAAAAACTGACATGTGGTAAATTGTTTATAATATGTTCAATGTGATAAAAAACAGACTATAAAACAATAGCATTTTGGTAAATATCCATAGAGAAAGTATATCAAAAGTGACTTTTACTAAGTTGTTCTTGGTAACTATATTTCAGAGATGGAATTGTAAGTGATTTTTTTCTTCTACATGTCTGTGCTTTTCAAATTTTTTACATTGCACAAGTGAAATTATGGATTTTTATATTATAAAATAAAAATTTTATATTTGTAAGAGATTAAATACTCCAAAACAAAAAGAATCACTGAAACTAGCAAAAGGAAACCAGTTGAAACCAGTCATTGAAACAACGTATTCAAGGATGGTTGCAGATAAAAAAGACAAAACAAGGTTTCTCTGATACTGATAATAAACAAGTGTAGACAATAGGAGTGTGGCATGGATTTGGGAAAAGATGTTCTGGAGCCTAGGATCTGTGGACACTGCAGTAGNAAGAATCACTGAAACTAGCAAAAGGAAACCAGTTGAAACCAGTCATTGAAACAAAGTATTCAAGGATGGTTGCAGATAAAAAAGACAAAACAAGGTTTCTCTTGATAATAAACAAGTGTAGACAATAGGAGTGTGGCATGGATTTGGGAAAAGATGTTCTGGAGCCTAGGATCTGTGGACACTGCAGTAGCTGTTAGTTGTCATTCAAAGGTGAGTCCATACCAGCAATCAGTCACACAAGAGGGTCTGTAGAGCCAATATGGCCATCAAACTAAGATCCACAAGTAATACCAGGTCACACTGTCCTCATATATGAAGCTGTAGAAGCTTTTATTGTGATCCAATAAGCCCGCATGCCTGATTCTGTTCTGCTTATTAAACTAGGCCAAAGAATGGTCAGTCTGAACATCCCTTGTCTCCACACACCAAAAGTTAACTAGATGAACTGTCTGATCTTGAAGTATTGATACTATATCAAACTTAAACCTGCAAATCAGAGCAACACTCAGTTAAATTAACCTTTGCATATATAGGAAACCAGAAGTCAACTCTGCCTTCTGAACTCATTGTAGGAATTATATTGAATTCCTTTTGAGGTCTCTGAGGTTTATACTTGTAAAATAACCTTTTTTTCCCCCATTATCAAAGTGCTTTACATGGGAAACAAAGTACCAGTGATACCAAAAAGTACATTTGTGCATGTATAAATGAAAGCATTATTTCCAGAGCATTTACTATGAGTGTCTCTAAGTCCTTGGTACCTTTTGGGGGGGGAGGGGAGGAGGAGTCTGATTTTATTAATTTAAATAAATATTAAAAGTTTTGGTATTTGGTAGTTTTCAACGAAGGAACTTTTTTTTTTTTTTTTTTAATTTTATAATTTTGGCTGTGCTGGGTCTTCATTACTTCTATGGTGGCTCAGATGGTAAGGAGTCTGCCTGCAATGTGGGAGACCCAGGTTCGATCCCTGGATTGGTAAGATCCCCTGGAAAAGGAAATGGCAGCCCAGTCTAGTATTCTTGCCTGGAAAATCCCACGGACAAAAGAGCTTGGCGGGCTGCCATCCATAGAAGAGCTTGGCGGGCTGCCGTCCCTGGGGTCTTCCTAGCTGCCAGGGCTTTTTCTATTTGCGGGGCGCAGAGGCTACTCTCTAGCTGCACTGCGCCGGCTTTTCACTGCGGCGGCTTCTCAGTGTGGAGCAGGGCCCAACGGCTCCTGGGCTTCAGTGCTCTTTGACACATAGGCTCAGTAGCTGTGGCTCCCGGGCTCTTGAGCGCAGGCTCAATAGTTGTGGCTCAGAGGCTTAGTTGTTCCCCAGCATGTTGGATCTTCTGGAATCAGAGATCAAATTCATGTCTCCTGCATTGACAGGGGAATTCTTTATCACTGAGCCATCCCCCATTTTAACTGTCAGTTCCTTTCTCCATTCCTTTCATTTTGAAATATAACTGACATATAATATTGCTTCCCTGGTGGCTTAGAGGTTAAAGCGTCTGCCTCCAATGCGGTAGACCTGGGTTCAATCCCTGTGTCGGGAAGATCCCCTGGAGAAGGAAATGGCAACCCACTCCAGTATTCTCTCCTGGAGAATCCCATGGACGGAGGAGCCTGGTAGGCTACAGTCCACGGGGTCGTAAAGAGTCAGACACGACTGAGCGACTTCACCTCACCTNGGGTTCAATCCCTGTGTCGGGAAGATCCCCTGGAGAAGGAAATGGCAACCCACTCCAGTATTCTCTCCTGGAGAATCCCATGGACGGAGGAGCCTGGTAGGCTACAGTCCACGGGGTCGCAAAGAGTCAGACACGACTGAGCGACTTCACCTCACCTCACCTCACGTGTATAAAATAATGATTCAATATTTGCATATATTGAGAAATCACCACCATAATAAGTCTAGTCAATTAGACTTGTGTCCTTTTTAAAATCAGAGGTATTGAGGGAAAGCAGCTTCCAAACAGAATTCTCTAGTTAGTGATTAAATTACTACTCATTTCCTCCTGTATACTTTTACTACAGTAGTTTTCACACTCAGATGTTCACCAGATTCTTCCGTGAAGCTGATTCAAAAAATACCTGCCACCTGCCCCAAACTTACTAGATCAAAGTCTCATAGATGCTGAGACCCGTGAAGTCTAGCGAGATACAGAAGCGTCTCTGGTTCCCTGGAAAGTGTGAGAACCACTGCTCTGTGTGATTAGGTGCTTTTTCCAAAAGGAAGTGGCAATAAAAACACGGGGGTATATTTCAGAAATTTCTAAGTAAAAGACAAATTTTTAAAAAAGAAAGACATGAATGATGACTTTCCATCCTTGTTGATGTCATTTCTTAAAGAAGACTTTCTCTACAGAGCAGAGAGGAGAGACTAGAATGCGTCCAGTTCAGAGGGTAAAGCTTCAACAAATTTCACTTGTCAGTCCACCTGTCCTCAAGATGTGTGACAGGACACAAAGGAGTGTCCCCGTCAGCTGCTGGGAAGAAAGAAAGTAAACACTCCCAACATGCACTGAGGCGCAGGGAGTGGCTCAGGTTCCCAACACTTCCCTGCTGTGGCGACAGGGAGTAATAATTAACAGCTTCTTAGGCTGGATGATCTTCGGAAGGGCACTGCCAGGCGCAGAGGGAGCCCTGCCGCCCCTCCTCCCGCACCTGCCTCCGACCTCACCTCCACCTCCGGGACAGGTGAGCGCTGACTCTCCGGCGATGATCAGAGTTTGTGACTGAGCTCGGGAGCAAACTCCCCGGGGCAGGTTCGGCTCCACAACTAAGGTAAAAAGTCTCCTCGTGTTCACCCGGTAGGAGGTGAAAAATGGGAGAAGGGGGTGAAAAAAGCGCTCTAATCCACTCCCTGAGGTCAAGTTGAGGGCAAGTTGTTAGAAAGCAAAATCCATAGGCAGCCGTGTGCGTGTATCAGAGCAGCCTGAAACCCGGACATACTTTTCCTTTTGATTTTTGCAGAACACCCCTTCCTGATCCAGGTAAGCATGGGAGGGGGACAGGGCGGGGGACAGGGAAGGGCTTGAAGCTAAGTGTGGCCGCCAATCTCCCTTCACTTTTTAATAGGAAATGATCTCATGTTCTTTACCTGAAATTGTGATTTTTGCCAGGAAAAGACACTACTCTTGCAGGACTTACTGCTTCCTCAGAATATCCTGAGGTTTGCAGTGTTGCATTCAACCGGCAGACTCAGAAGTTCTTTTTAATTGACGGTCCAGCTAAACTTTTATTATTTTCCACAAATCAAAAGAGACTTCTCTCCTACCAAAAATAAAAGTTAAAAAGGATTTCTGATACAATTCAGGACTGCACCAAACAAGGAAAGAATAATCATAATTAAATAGGAGTTCATGAGTTAAGGATCCAATTCTGAAGCAGGAGAGCTTTAGGTTCAAATCTTGCCTTTGTCACTTACCGGTTTGTCTCTTACTTAGAAAATGACTTAACCTAGCCAAGCCTCAGTTCATCATCTATAAAATAGGCATCATAAGAGGATGTTCCAATAAGGCTTTGGTGGGAATTAAACACTGGACAAGCCTTCTATAAATAGCTATAAATAATTAGCATTAAGAAATTAACAGCTCTGCCAAAGTGTCCATTCAAAGCAGTATGAGCTGAGCTGGTGAGACCATACAGTATAAGGGTACTGGAGTTGAGCTGGTTTCCAGTGAGGGAGTCCAGGATACATGAGCAGATGGCAAGTAGGCAAAGCATTACCTCTGAGAAACAATGAAATGATCTGGCTTCTTGCCACTTTTCAAATAGAGGTTGTGGTGGCCAGTTCAAACTTTTTGCTATGCTCAATCATTTTTATTTTGAAGAAGTCATACTTATGTTAATCTATTATTTCTGACTGGAGAAGGGAATGGCCACCACTCCAGTATTCTTGCCTGGAGAATTCCATGGACAGAAGAACCTAGTGGGCTATACAGTTCATGGGGTTGCAAAAAGTCAGACGTGACTGAGCGACTAACAATATTAGAAACTATAATTTTTAATAAGAGAGAAACACTTAATCCTATGTTGTGGAAACCATCAATTTTGAGATTTATTTATAAAAGAGACTGCCCCTGAATAACGTTGATAAAGTTAGACCATATACTCCATGTTCTTATATTGTAACACATATTGTACTATTCACAGTAAAGTGACATAAACTTTTATTTGTGTATAGATAGGCAACATGAAACATAAAAACTGATGCCTGTGTTTTGTTGGTCTTTACCATCTAAACTTAAATTACAAGGAAATGAACTTACTTTATGAATTTTTATTTAAAGTGTACTTTTGTTATTAATAATATTGCTGATAGGTTTATTAATTTGGATAACTTTGAGGTAGGAATAAACTTAGTAGGCATGACTAACAAAGTAATTCTATTGATAATATTTTATCTCTTTACTTTATTAATATAAAACATTTAAATATTTTGCAATTGATCTTAGGTTAGTATTATCATTGTTTTAATGAATTCTGCCCTCAAATTGCAGAGTTGAAAATCTGCACTGTATTTTTTTTTTCTTGAGAGGGGAAAGTAACTTTTTTATCCAGTTTTACTGAGATATAATTGACGTTTAGCACTGTATGAGTTTAAGTTGTACAACACAGTAATTTAATTTACATATTCATGAAATGCTCCATTATCTCGCATAGATATAAAATTAAAGAAATAGAAGGAAACTTTTTACTTGTGATGAGAACTCTTAAGATTTACTCTTTTAACAACTTTCGTATAGCTCAGTTGGTAAAGAAATGGTCTAATGCAGGAGACCTCAGTTCAATTTCTGGGGTAGGGAAGATGCCCTGGAGGAGGGAAATGCTATCCACTCCAGTATTCTGGCCTAGAGAATTCCATGGACTCTATAGTTCGCAAAGAATTGGACACGACTGAGCTATGCTCTTTTGAATGCTCTCCTTTTCACTGAAGTCTGGACTTAGAGAAGATTGGGATCTGTTGCAAAATTTAGTCTTTTAAAGACTGTCAGGTATAGTGATTTCATCATTTCATAACATCATCTCAAGTACCAAATGAACCAGTACTACCGCATTCAGTAGTTCAACATGGAAGTGTCTCCTTCTTAAGGGATGAGGGTGTTATCTTAGTAGCGGAGGTGGTTGAAGGGCATCTCCATCATCATCCCAGAGTCTAGTAAATGGAGCTAAAGAGGAGAAAGGGATCATTCTTTTGCAGCCAAATAATGAACAGGAAAAATGAGCCATGGTTCCTGTAAAGTCAACCTTAGAATTTCCTCTTGGAAACCTAGATGAAGCAGAGAATCTGGAGCTGGGTCATAGCAGCGATTCCAGATGTTGTTGGGAGACTGAATAGCTCCCTCCCAGACTAAGCAGTGGCAAGGTACTTTGAATCCTGAAGGGGCTTCAAACTAGTTCACCTCTCCTGCTGTTCCTGCTTTTCTCACCTCCCTGAGGGCACTCTGGGGAGAGTGGAGCACCCAGGGTTAGCACCGTGTAAATGTGCAATAGCATACTAATGGCTTGGCATTTCAAATTAGATTCCACTGGGACTGATGGTGATGGGATAGTCACATAAAAATCTGGTTGCTTGATCCACATTCTGTTTAGTCCTGTCTTAAAAACTATAATACATTTTTACTTGTATATCAAAACAAACATTCCCTAACTGCAATTAATATCACCTGATAAAGTGATATTTATAGTCCAACACTCAACTTTTACCACCTCTGCAAATGAAGCACATTCCTTAGAAAAAATGTGGTACCAAGTATTTCCCAGAACCCATATTTTTCTTGACTTTTTTTCCTGTTTTCTAATAATTGGATAACTGTTAGAATTACAGATGTTGTGTTTCCTTGAAGTGATATAATTGTATATGGCTCTGCTCTTCTGTACTACAAGGTTTCAGGTCAGAGCTTAGAGAAAACAGCTTTATTTTAGAATTAAATACATGTTTGTAATATTCCATTGTTTTTTCAGGCCAAAATAATATTTGAAACAAAATCCTCCATGTGTACAGCCTTTAATATAATTTTACTTCATAATTGAAATACATACTTGCTATTCTAATGTGATACTCTCTAGTCACTTTTTTTTTTAAAGCAATTTTTATAATGTGTGTTCTGGAGTAAGAAATGGAGACCAGCTCCAGTATTCTTGCCTGGAAAATTCCATGAACAGAACAGCCTGGCAGGCTACAGTCCATGGGGTCACAAAGAGTTGGACCCTACTGAGCATGCAGGCATGAATTTGGTATGTATTACATAAGATATGCTCCTCATGTATGATTTAGAAAGTACATATGAAATCAAAAAGGAAATAATTATCACTCATAATTTCACAGCTTTCAGTTTTGCTGTTAATATTTTTGTACATCTCTCCATGTACTGAATGACTTTTCAGGTGGCTCAGTGGTAAAGAATCCACCTGCAATGCTAGAGACACAAGTTCAGCCCCTGGGTCAGGAAGATCCCCTGGAGAAGGGAATGGCAACCCACTCCAGTATTCTTGCCTGGGAAGTCCCATGGACAGAGGAACCTGGCAGGCTACAGTCCATGGGGTTACAAAGAGTCTGACTCGACTTAGCGACTGAGCATTCACATCACATACTGAACATAGAAATATTCACTGGTTTACATTAAGCTATGTTTTCTCTACATACTTGCATATATACATTCACTCTAGGAGTCAAAAAATAAAATAAGCCATCATCCTGTTCTAAAGGAAGCTAGGTAAAATAAAATATGATTAGGGAGAGAAAGCGATAAGTAATTAGAAAGCCTCAGATATTTTGCTGTGAAAGCTCAAAAGAGAAATTCTCTGTGGCTGGAGGACCCGGGGAGTTAACACATGTATTTTTCTAGCTCATTGTAAAATTATGACTGCTTTGACATTTCCTGCACCCAAAGGCCTCAGGAATTAAGGGCCGCAGATATAGATACAAATATAGGTTATGCTTCCTGGGTTAACATGATAGCAGTCACAGAGAAGGAACTCTTGAAATATTTGTTGATATACAGAGGAGCGAACCAAGCTTCCACTTTTAAACAAGTAACCATTTAATTAATCCATGCCTAAACCTGGGAAGGTACTTTAAATGACTGGTCCTTTTGGCGTTTTATTTGGGCTTCACCTCAGATCCTTTGGCCTCATTCTGGTAACTGGCCAGTTTAGGCAAGTCCACACCTATGCAGGATGCAGAGCGGGAAGAGGTAAACTACTTCAGATGCTCTCAGATGCTTCCCATCCTCAGCATTGCCCATATACGGGTGCTGACTTATCCTGCTTTCTCAGAGTCTTCATCCCTGCTGCCTGCTCAGACTGATTCTATCTTCCTGGTCTTCTCTCTTCCCTGTTGTGCCTCCAAGGTCTATTTTAGCCTTGACTGACCTAGTACTTCCAGGACTGTTTATTTCTCCAAGATTTAATTATTTGCTTATTTAATTCTATACTGAACTGTACTCTATGTGAACAAAATTTTAAAATAGATAGCCAAACATTGAATAAGTGATCTTATTTCCTACACAATCAAAGTCAATAATCTCTGGCCTTAGGATGGGAGAGCCTGGAAGATTACCTCTACCAGTAAAACACTTAGATTTTTAACAACTACCTTCCTCCTCAAGTCATAGTTTGTACTTAGTCGCTCAGTCATGTCCAGCTCTTTTCGACCCTATGGACTGCAGCCCACCAGACTACTCTGTCCATGGGAATTCTTCAGGCAAGAATACTAGAGTGGGTTGCCATGCCCTCCTCCAGGGGATATTCCTAACCCAGTGTTCGAGCCCAGGTCTCCTGCATTGCAGGCAGATTCTTTACTGTCTGAGCAGGAAACCCAGGAAAGCCCAAAGTCATGGTTTATGTTCTACCAAAGTAACTGTGAGCATTCAAAGTAAGACCCTTAGGCTCAGACCTGTAATTTTTCTTTTCTTTTTTTTTTTTC
>SJYX01016384.1:183010-216412 GCA_006410675.1 Oreotragus oreotragus | reverse complement strand
TTTTTTTTTTTCATAAATCTTTCTGCTGATTTAATCATAACCTCTGGTGATCCTCCTCTTAAGCCTTTTGAGGAAACCAGCTCAGATCCTTAAATCTACCAAGTCTTTGTAATTCAGAGGATATTCACAAGGACTGCTGCTGCTAAGTTGCTTTAGTCATGTCCGACTCTGTGCGACCCCATAGACAGCAGCCCACCAGGCTCCCCTGTCCCTGGGATTCTCCAGGCAAGAACACTGGAGTGGGTTGCCATTTCCTTCTCCAATGCATGAAAGTGAAAAGTGAAAATGAAGTCACTCAGTCGTGTCCGACTCTTAGCGACCCCATGGACTGTAGCCTACCAGGCTCCTCTGTCCATGGGATTTTCCAGGCAAGAGTACTGGAATGGGTTGCCATTGCCTTCTCCACACAAGGGCACTACCAGATTTTAATTTAGGATGAATCATGGTTAATGGGAATGGAAAAGGGAAACTGTTTGAATTCATAGATCTATTTCTCACTTTAGCAATTAATAATAAGCTGGGACTTTTACCAAATGACCTTTTTACCTTTCAATTATTTCAATTGTTTGAGTATTTTGCTTAGCTAACTTTTGGATTCAGTCAATATTATTTCCTATTCAATTAGCTCATAATGCTTATCAAGAAAAATGTTACCCCGTTTCCATTTTCTTTCACAGATTTCATTCAACTGTCCTTTCTAAGGTCAAAATAATGAAAGGACTTTTGAATTCTTATTTGTTTTGAAATTTAATAACATCTTCTGAAGCTAGCTACAATTTGCTTCAGCATAGGTCATGAGTGACAATATAATTACATCACAATTGTTTGCTACCTTTAATAATATTTTAGCTAATGTTTCTATGAATACAGAGTGGGGATCAATCAGGAAGCCATTGCAATGATTCTTCAGCCCATCACTGTCAATTTGCCTTTGTACTTCAGTTCAAAATATCGCCCACTTCCAGTCCTACCTAAAATACAATATTAACTATGAGGTCAAGAAAAGTTTTATTAGTAGTGGAAAGTCCTTTGGATCACAGGTACAGCTTGACATTTAGTCAGTCACTAAATAAATATTATCTAAATTCCTTTTACGTTCTAGGCAAAATTCTAAGGAGTGGAGGACACGATTGGAAAATGAGATAAAGTATAAAATGATCATGGCAATACCAGTGGGAGGCAGAGAGTGACATCCAAGCAGTGTAGAAAACAGGCCATGGGGAGACTGATATGATTCCTTCTGAGCAGAGACAAGAAGGAAGTAGAGATCTGAATCTGCAGAGATGAGGGAAAGGGGAATGGTGAGAAGAAACTGGATGACACGTGACGCCATTAGACTGCAAAGCCTGGCATTAAAGAAAGTTTCAGTGTTGCGTTTGGAAAGGTAGGTTCTGGTGGAAATACAGAAAGCCTGAAAGTCGGGTTATGGGACTTGAGCTGTATTTGCAAAGAATGAGAGCTTAGGAATATCTGATAGCAAGATGATGTGATGATCAAAATGGCAAAAGCATAAAGGGAAATTAGTCAAGCATTCAGCTTAGAGACCATTATAATATGCCTGGTGGGACATGCTCATAGCTTTTTAACAGATTATATAATTTCAAAGTAACAATGTGCATCAGGGATGGACTAAAGGAAAATATGCATCAGGGATGGATTCTATGAAATCTCTTTTCTTCTTTTCATTTTTTTGTTGTTGGTTTTGACTGTCGTGTGTGTGTTAGTCGCTCAGTCGTGTCCAACTCTTTGCGACCCCCTGGACTGTAGCCCACCAGGCTCCTCTGTCCATGGAATTCTCCAGGCAAGAATACTGGAGTGAGTTGCCATTCCCTTCTCCAGGGGACCTTCCCAACCCTGGGTTCAAACCCAGGTCTCCTGCATTGCAGGTGGATTCTTTAGCATCTGAGCCATCAGGGAAGCTATTCTCTTAGAAAAAGAAAACATGAAATGTCTTCCACACACCTTACCCCAGCCAGAATGACCTACTTTAGAATCACCTCCCCTTCTTTTTTAAAATTTAAGGAAAAAAACCCGGAGTTTTTCTCTCCAGCCTTTCTTTTTATTCTGGCTATAGCCCCTCTGATTCTGTAGGCTTGAAGCAACGGTAATTAAATATTCAATTTCTGCAAAAGGGAATGACTAGAAAATATTATACAAAAATCTCTGGTCACACCCTAATGCCATTTATATGAAGACATAAATAAGGTTATTATTCATATCTGACCACAGTTTCCAGAGCCTGAAGGAAATCTGAAGGATGTTATGTCACACTTAATTAACCCCACGAGTCAGAGCTTGATTTTGGCTTCCTGGCAACTTGAAATTGTGTTTGTGGAATGGGACAGGGTTCAGTCAGTTTGAATTCAATTGCTGGAATGAAAGGAATATATTCTCTTGCACAATCATACCAAAGAGAATTCTTACTAGAAATATTCTCAAACAGACTTACCAAACTAGCTGAGCCTTCTCTGCCTTGGGCCAGTTTTTGTAGTTTTTCGGTTTATATAGTTTTCATAGCTTCATAGTTTTCAGTTAGCATACCCTCAGACGTTGCTCTAGAATTTCTTCTCGACTTTAACTAGCTTGTGTGCTCATGTTGACCCCCAGATTTCAATGACTGCAAGATGCCTCTTTTTGGATCACATAAGCCTTTGGGACTATAATATCTTTTTAAAGAAAATGACACTTGGCTGCTATATAAACAGAACTTTAAAACTAGATAGGTGTTTTCACAAGTGTCTAGAAATATAACTTTAAAATATAACAACAAGATATTTAATTTTTTCAAAAATCTGGAAATTTTACTACAAAATCTAAAACAAAGAAGACTTCTGCAATATTATTTCAACCAGGCAGAATTACTCAAGGAGCTTCTCTTTTTTTCCTTTTTATACTTCTCAATAAAGCATAAGCTCTGCATCAGGAAACAGCTGCTTCAAACACCCTGAGCCCATCTGTGCATTTATGAAGAGATGGAGCAGGAGGATGACTTTTAAATCACTGAAACCTGCTAGCATCAGAACTGTGGATAAACTGAAAAAATGAAGAAAATTCTTCTCATGTATTCCAAATCAAATACTAAAAACTCAGAGTAGGGTTCCTTACAATCGGAGTTATGCCAAATTTAGACATACTGGTGGGTACATTCATTACTGGGAGCATAGCTAAGCACAGCCATCAACTGGAAAGTGACTGTCAGCACAACTTTGATCCAGGATCTCACTTACACATTTGCAAATCATTAGCATTTACCATGGGCCAACACTGTAGTTTGTATGGTCCTGTGATATCCAGCCCCCTGTTCTACCTTTCTCTCTTCCCATTTCTCTGTCACACAATTAGTTTCTCAAATTGATCACCAAGGGGAAATCTGTATGTCAGGCTAAATATTTTTGACTCATCTACTGTTTCCCAGTATGCCCTCTTTATCATCTTTCTTTGCTGCTGCTTCTGCTAACTCATTTCAGTCGTGTCCGACTCTGTGTGACCCCATAGACGGCAGCCCACCAGGCTCCCCCATCCCTGGGATTCTCCAGGCAAGAATACTGGAGTGGGTTGCCATTTCCTTCTCCAATGCATGAAAGAGAAAAGTGAAAGTGAAGTCGCTCAGTCTGTCCGACTGTTAGCGACCCCANAGTCGTGTCCGACTCTGTGTGACCCCATAGACGGCAGCCCACCAGGCTCCCCCATCCCTGGGATTCTCCAGGCAAGAATACTGGAGTGGGTTGCCATTTCCTTCTCCAATGCATGAAAGAGAAAAGTGAAAGTGAAGTCGCTCAGTCTGTCTGACTGTTAGCGACCCCATGGACTGCAGCCCACCAGGCTACTCCGTCCATTGGATTTTCCAGGCAAGAGTACTGGGGTGGGGTGCCATTGCCTTCCCCCATCTTTCTTCAGTGGGTCAAAATAAAATTATATGTTCCTCTTCCTTTACTGGCTACACTGGTGGCTCAGCTGGTAAAGAATCCTCCTGCAATGCAGGAGACCTGGGTTGAGTCCCTGGGTTGGGAAGATTCCCTGGAGAAGGAGTAATACCTACTCCAGTATTCTGACCTGGAGAAGTCCATGGACTGTATGGTCCGTGGGGTCACAAAGAGTCAGACACAACTGAGCGACTTTCACTGCACTTCCTTTACTAATATTTTCCATAAAGTAAATGAAGAATATAATTTTCAATTTAAAATAAGAAATGGTTATCAAAAGAGGATAAAATGGTTTTTTTTCTCAAAAGCACATACTGAGTAATAAGAATGGAATGAAACACCTAAATGTCTTAAAGATTACATGGAGGTGGTGGAGAGGAATGGAAGGGGCAGAAAAAATATGTTATTACTTGTTCCCAAAACAAATTATTCTGTGAACATTGGGTTAACAGGATGCTATTTAATACCTACTCAAAATGAGTTGTAGTTAAAACTCTGAACTCTAAGTTTATTTTTTTTTAATTGAAGATTATGGAAAACATTTTACTTATCTTCAATATTAATTCCCTTGGATGTAGGAAAAATATATCTTTGAAAAAAATCTTCAAATGGACAAATCTGTAGAAAATCAACAATATTTAATCCATACAACCTTTTTGCAAACTTCAAAAAGAATATTGGTGAAAAGGAAAAACAGGAAGCAAACATATTCAGACCTTGCTTCAAATAATTTGTTCCACTACTTACTGTTTGAAATGGAGATAATAATGCCCCTTCCTTGCTAGGAAGGCCTGAGGAGTATGAGATACTACCTATCAAATGCTCACATACAGAGTATGAGATTCAAAGCAGACACACAGTAAAAAGTCTGTTTACTTCCCTTTCCAATCTAACCTTCATGCCCACATACACAAAACACTACTTAAAAATTCCCCCCAGAATATTTTTACACACTAGGGACACAACAAACAGTTTCAATGTAAACTAGAGACTAATTTATGAATGTATCCAGGAACATACCATTAATATTATTCTAATGTTTTAGGGTAGCCTCAGATGATCTCAGAAAGGGGCAGAAGAAGACTATGATGGCTCACCAGTCTTCCTCTTGGATCTTCATCAATGAAAGGACATTCATTACCGGGTAACTATACACCTACAGCTATATACCTTATATATTATTCTGGTCATCAGTCATTTGTGGGTTATACCTTATGTTTATTATGCATTATGTCATTCTAACCATCATTTGAAAACTTCAGCTGTATTGAAAAAAAAACTAGAAAATGACATCGTTACATTTTCTAACTGTTCTCATTTTTCTATAAAAAGAAGCCAGATATATATTATAAAAATTATGTAAGGGTTTTGTAAAATATTTCAGAACATATGAGATAAACAGTGTCTAAATTCGGTTTTTCCACAGGAATTATAATAAAGTCTAAATGTATATCAATAAAAAAGCATGACATATGATCCACAAGATCAGTGATACAAATTATCAGTTGAGACTTTGAATAACAAATTAAGTAAGTAAGTTCCTGAAGACCGCAAAGCCATAGCCTCTCATGGAACCATCACTCTGTTTCATAAGTAGTGGTCTAATGTCACCAAAAGCTAAACTTCTATGTTAATAGTTGGCACAGTTCTCAGGAGCAGCATTCAGCAAAAGATCTAAGACTTGTCATAAATGATGGATCAAAGAATTAGCCCACAGGCCTGAACCAGACTTTCCTGTCTTGTTCTGTCCTTCCTTTCCTTGCTCTTCAAAACACACTTCATTTTTTACTGTTTCCCTCTTGATGTTAGGTTATGTAATAGATGACCAGTAGCTATAGTTATTTTCTTATACACAGCAAATAGCATATATCATCTTAGTTTAGGTATAATAGAGCAGGGATTTGAAAACTTTAAGAGTAGAGATAAAAATGAACCTGGCTGACCCAAAGCAGAAGCTGAATAAGAGAAAGACACATAGGTAAGGAAAAAAAAAAAAAAAAAAAGTGGCCCTGAAACATGACCCATGTCTTACAGGGAAGAGAAACAAAGCCAAATAAATGATAAAGTAGTATAAATGGTGCAGGACTGCACAATGGGAAAGCAAAGAGAACAAATATGGTTAAAATGGAATCGAAGCCACAGGTAGAGAAGGCAGAACGCAAAAGATAGAGAATTCACTCATTCATTCCCCAGATACTAGTTAACTGCTCCCTATGAACAGGTACTCTTGTGGACCCTGAGAGTTCAGGAATGAATGAAACAAACCCTTGCCCTCATGGATGTGCTAAGTCACTCAGTCCTGTCCAACTCTTTGCAACCCCATGGACTGTAGTCCACCAAGCTCCTCCGTCCATGGGACTCACCAGGCAAGAATACTGGAGTGGGTTGCAATTCCTCCTCCCGGGGGTCTTCCTGACACAGCAATCAAACCTGCATCTTCTGCAGTGTCAGTCAGTCAGTCAGTCAGTTCCGTCGCTCAGTCATGTCCCACTCTTTTTGACCCCATGGACTGCAGCACCCTAGGCCTCCCCGTCCATCACCAACTCCTGGAATTTACTCAAGTTCATGTCCATTGAGGCAGTGATGCCATCCAACCATCTCATCCTCTGTCGTCCCCTTCTCCTCCTGCCTTCAATCTTTCCCAGCATCAGAGTCTTTTCAAATGAATCAGTTCTTTGCATCAAGTGGCCAAAGTGTTGGAGTTTCAGCTTCAGCATCAGTCCTTCCAATGAATATTCAAGACTGATTTTCTTTAGGATAGACTGGTTGGATCTCTTTGCAGTCCAAGGGACTCTCAAGAGTCTTCTCCAACACCACACTTCAAAAGCATCAGTTCTTTGGCACTCAGCTTTCTTTATAGTACAACTCTCACATGCATACATGACTACTTGAAAACCCATAGCTTTGACTAGATGGACCTTTGTTGGAAAAGTAAAATCTCTGCTTTTATTAATGTCTCAGCTTATTAATGCTGTCTAGGTTAGTCATAGCTTTTCTTCCAAGGAGCAAGGGTCTTTAATTTCACAGCTGCAGTCACCATCTACAGTGCTTTTGGACCCCAAGAAAATAAAGTCTGTTACTGTTTCCACTGTTTCCCCATCTATTTGCCATGAAGTGACGGGACCGGATATCATGATCTTAGTTTTCTGAATGCTGAGTTTTAAGCCAACTTTTTCACTCTCCTCTTTCACTTTCATCAAGAGGCTTTTTAGCTCCTCTTCACTTTCTGCCATAAGGTTGGTGTCATATGCATATCTGAGGTTATTGATATTTCTCCTGGCAATCTTGATTCCAGCTTGTGCTTCTTCCAGCCCAGTATTTCTCATGATGTACTCTGCATATCAGTTAAATAAACAGAGTGACAACATACAGCCTTGATGTACTCCTTTCCCTGTTTGGAACCAGTCTGTTGTTCCATGTTCACTTCTAACTGTTGCTTCCTGACTTGCATACAAATTTCTCAGGAGGCAGGTCAGGTGGTCTGGTATTCCCATCTCTTTCAGAATTGTCCACAGTTTATTGTGATCCACACAGTCAAAGGCTTTGGCATAGTCAATAAAGCAGAAATAGATGTTTTTCTTGAATTCTCTTGCTTTATCTATGATCCAGTGTATGTTGGCAATTTGATCTCTGTTTTCTCTGCCTTTTCTAAATCCAGCTTAAACATCTGCAAGTTCATGGTTCCTGTACTGTTGAAGCCTGACTTGGAGAATTTTGAGCATTACTTTACTGGCGTGTGAAATGAGTGCAATTGTGCGGTAGTTTAAGCATTCTTTGGCATTGCCTTTCTTTGGGATTGGAATGAATATTGACCTTTTCCAGTCCTGTGGCCACTGCTGAGTTTTCCAAATTTGTTGGCATAATTGAGTGCAGCACTTTCACAGCATCATCTTTTAGGATTTGAAATAGCTCAACTGGAATTCCATCATCTCCACTAGCTTTGTTCTTAGTAATACTTCCTGAGGCCCACATTACTTCACATTCCAAAATGTCTGGCTCTGGGTAAATGATCACAACATCATGATTATCTGGGTCATGAAGATCTTTTTTGTATAGTTCTGTGTATTCTTGCCACCTCTTCTTAATATCTTCTGCGTTGTTAGCTCCATACCATTTCTGTCCACTATTGAGCCCATCTTCACATCAATGTTCCCTTGGTATCTCTAATTTTCTTGAGGAGATCTCTAGTCTTTCCTCTATTTCTTTGTACTGATCACTGAGGACGGCTTTCTTATCTCTCCTTGCTATTCTTTGGAACTCTGCATTCAAATGGGTATATCCTTTTCTCCTTTGCCTTTAGCTTCTCTTCTTTTCATAGCTGTTTGTAAGGCCTCTTCAGACAACCATTTTGCTTTTTTGCATTTCTTTTTCTTGGGGATGGTCTTGATCCCTGCCTCCTGTGCAGTGTCACAAACCTCCATCCATAGTTCTTCAGGCACTCTGTCTATCAGATCTAATGTCTTGAATCTATTTCTCACTTCTACCATATAATCGTAAGGAATTTTATTTAGGTCATACCTGAATGGTCTAGTGATTTTCCCCACTTTCTTCAATTTAAATCTGAATTTGGCAATAAGGAGTTCATGATCTGAGCCATAGTCAGCTCCTGGTCTTGTTTTTGCTGACTGTATAGAGCTTCCTCATCTTTGGCTGCAAAGAATATAATCAATCTGATTTCGATGTTGACCATCTGGTGATGTCCATGTGTAGAGTCTTCTCTTGTGTTGTTGGAAGAGGGTTTTTGCTATGATGAATGTGTTCTCTTGCTAAAACTCTATTAATCTTTGCCCTGCTTCATTCTGTACTCCAAAGCCAAATTTGCCTTTTACTCCAGGTATCTCTTGACTTCCTACTTTTGCATTCCAGTCCCCTATAATGAAAAGGACATCTTTTACCTACACAGCATGGCTCATAGTTTCATTGAGTTAGACAAGGCTGTGGTCCATGTGATCAGGTTGGTTAGTTTTCTGTGACTACAGTATCATGCAGGTTCTTTACTGCTTGCACCACCTGGGAAGTCCCTACCCTCATGGGGTTGCCTCCTAAAAAAGGGAACCAGTATGTAGGATAAGTATTAAACAGCACATACTATGAGATGCTGAAAGATATGTAGGATAAAAGTAAAGCTGGAAAGGGAGTAATGATCACTGGGGATGGAGATCAGTGAGTTATGTTTTCATATAAGATGGCCAGGAAAGGCCTCAAGGAGGAGGTAGCCTTGGGAGAAAAGCCTGAAGGAGGTGAGTGAATAAGCTGTGTTGGTATCTAGCTGGGAGGCTTCCAGGAAAGGGGATGCTAAGTTCATAGCCTTGAGGCAGTTACAGGCCTGTAAGAGTGGAGGAAGCCAGTGTAGAAAGTGAAATAGGAAGGACAGTAGGAGAAGGTGAGGTCAGAGATACAATGGGGCCAGAATATGTAGGGCCTCATAGGCCATTGAGATTTTGTCTTTCCCACTTAAAAGATGAGAAACCATTGAAGAATATTAAGTACGTGAGTTTCTGGATCAGTCTGGTTGCTGTCTTAAGGACAGACCAAAGAGGAGACAAGAGTAGGAGCAGAAAAACTATTGAGAAACTTGGAGTGTAGAGTAGAGATGATGGTGGCTTGGACCGAGGTGACAGTGGCGGAGATAGAGGGAAAAAATGGTCAGATTCTAGGTATATTTTGAAGGGAAGGACAATAGAAAATCCTGAAGGATTAGATATGGGGTATGAGAACAATTAAGGACGATACCGAGGATTGGATCTAGAAGGATGGAGTGAACACTTTCTGACATTATAAAGACTACAAGAGGACCACGTTTGGGGTAGAAGGTCAGGAGTTCAGTCCTAAACATGTTACTTTTGGTAATTACTAATATCACCAAGGGACTAAGTATGAACAGAGAAGATTCAAGGTCCAAGGGTAGAAAAGAGCAAAATGAAGTAGGAAACGCAGAAAACAAGAAGGCAAAGCTTTGGATGGAAAGTGAGCAGAAGGAATGTGGGCACAGAATAGAGAGGAGGAGCAGCAATATAGTGGGTACATATATAAAGCACCACTCTGGGATGTCAATGCAGCTAACATTTTGATGGAGATAAAAGAAGGAAGTTGAGGAAATGGGAAATTGAAGTGAAAGACAAATTAAGCTTTAAAATAAGTGCAGATGACTGATAATGAAAGAGAGAGAAGGTAACATCTGTATAAAACCAAAGGTGAGAGAGACAGAAAGATCCTAGAGAGAAGTAAGATGGACATTGTTAACACTACCTGAAAGATGATAGTTTGGGAAGAGAAAAGGGTGATAAAAGAATGTGAGTGATCTGCAGGAGAAGCAGGAAGCAAATGAGATTCAAGACAGAGAGACAATGGAGAAGATGGGAGATGCTGTGAAGAAAAGGCAAGAAGCTCACAGGAGGGTGGGCAGAACAGGGTAAGAGCCCCTGGACAGCCCCAAGAAAGCCCCCCTACAACAGGTGCCTCTTCTCCCCAAAATTACAGAAGCAACAAAGAAAGTGAAAAAAAGAAAGTGAAGTTGCTCAGTCATGTCCGACTCTGCGACCTCGTGGACTGTAGCCCACCAGGCTCCTGCATCCATGGGATTCTCCAGGCAAGAATGCTGGAGTAGGTTGCCATTTCCTTCTCCAGGGGATCTTCCTAACCCAGGGATCGAACCCAGGTCTCCCACATTGCAGGCAGACGCTTTAACCTCTGCGCCACCAGGGAAGCAACAAAGATGTCTCCAAAGATATAGCCCTGGGTCTACACCACTGATTCTTTGTGCATAAATGCCTTCCATGCAGTGTAAGTTTAACAAACAAGGAAAACACATTTACCACACCAGGAGAGAAGTTTCAAGAAGAAACATTACGCAGCATAAGAGAAGAATGTACAAACCCATGTACATATTTTCCTGTTTTTCAACTCTGCCTAATTCAGGTTAGTCTGTGAAATCCTGATTCTTAGCCCCCATCCACGCCAGAGCATTACTAAACCATACGTCAGGCCACCTCCCAGTCACTACAATAATTTTCATTTTCTTTAGCTATACAGCTGCTCTTCAACTCCTGAATTCCCGAGGAAGCAAGATCCTTTCTCACTCACAGCTTTAGATATACCCTTGTTGTTTAGTTGCTAAGTCATCCGACTCTTTTGCGACCCCATGAACTGTAGCCCACCAGGCTCTTCTGTCCATGGAATTCCCCGGGCAAGAATACTAGAATGGGTTGCCATTTCCTCATCCAGGGGATCTTCCTGACCCGGGGATGGAACCCACATCTCCTGCATTGCAGGTGGATACTTGACCACTGAGCCACCAGGGAAGCCCAGAACTCTTGTCATGAGATTAAAATACTTTCTAAACAGGCATCACCTAACCCAAATAGCAACCCAAAGTCCCCTTCTGCATTCACTGGCGTCTCTTTGAACTAGGACCTCTCTTCCTCTACAAAACCTCAACACAAATGTCATAGAGAAGCCCCTTCCTAACTCATGTCTGCTCTGAGGGGCAGTCCTGTTCTTCCCAGTCCTGCTATTTGTACACACGTGTTTCTCTTTATTCTCAGCCTTGAATCATCTGTTTCTCTAGAACAGCTTCCTTCCACCTTCATGAAACTTTGTTCTGTTCTAAATTGATGTATGTTAATCCCATTTGTATCTTAACGATAACTTCTCCTCCTGGACATCATGTTCCTTTTATTCATCTGTCTAGTCACAGTATGAATATCAAGAATTTCACTGAAATTAACACCTATTCCATACCCTGGTGCTTACCAGGTCAACTTTTGGTTTCTTTATAATATTTTAGTTTCCCAGTCTCAGTTCCTTACTTTTTTCATGAAATCCTCCCTGAACTGCATTAAGACTTTAATTAGCCCATTAATTACTTGTGTATTTGTTCTTTTAAAATATTTCCTGATTATGGAAGTATGATTATTTTATAAATTATTGTTTTTATATATTTATTTCATAAACTTAGAAAATATAGAAACATATAGACTGAAAGAATAAAAATTATCCATAATTTTACTACTCAAAAAATAGTTTAATTTTGTCATATTCCTCATCTGCTAAGGATTCTATTTTATTCTATTTTGAGATTATACTATATCTTGTTTTACATACCTGGCATTATCAATATTTCCCCATACAATTAAAATAATCTTCCTGAAGATGATTTTAATGACATTATATCACTCAATAGCATATACTATGTCATAATATAATCATTCCTTTAATTTTGACCCTCAATATGGCTCCAGTATTTTGAATACACTAGGACTATTAGTTCACACAAAGAAGGAAAGGGAAACCCACTCCAGTGTTCTTGCCTGGAGAATCCCAGGGACGGGGGAGCCTGGTGGGCTGCCGTCTATGGGGTCACACAGAGTCAGACACGACTGAAGTGACTTACCAGCAGCAGTTCACACAGAAGTAGAATTCCTGAATCAAAGTATACAAGTAAATCTCATATTATTGTTACAGATTAGCTTTCTAAAAATGCTTGATGAGCCTTCTCTCCCACTAACAGCTTAAGGCTTCCTGGCTTGTCTCATAATAGATGCTTGGTTTCCCAAGGTAGAACGTAAACCCTTTGAAGGTAAGACCTAGTATCTTTTACAACCTCTTTCCCAAAGTGAGATACCTAGATGACTTTGATACATGAGATGATTTTAGGTTAAGCATAAATAATTGATTTTTATTTAAACACTTATGGAAAATATTAGAAAAATGTAACTAGCACATGAAATCTTTGATTCCACAGACATTATTTCTCAGGACAAATAAAAGCTTACTTAAACAGAGAATCAACTAAGCAACTTATTTGGGTGTCAGTCACTCACAACCACAGAGTTCTAATAATAAAAAAATACCTACCCTGAAGCACATGCTATCAGAACACTCTCACTTTATAATGTATTATGTTTTAAAATTTTATTCTTTAAATAAGACTGAAAATTTAAGAGGAAAGGGTGGTGCTTCATATATAATTCTGAAAATATGAACTCAATAAATAATACATGATTGTTGAGTAAATATGTAAAAAGAAGTCAACTAGAAAAATATTAAGTGACAACAGATGATACTTAGGAGTTGGTCAAACTCATAAAAGCAGTACATGAGTAATTATTTTGAACAGCACAGCCATGGCCCTCAGCCAGAATGGAGCAATCATTTCCCCACAAAGTAGCCTTCAAGTCAGCATTTTGTAATTTTTTTAATCTCTGAAAATACTTTTATAAATACATTCCAATAATTAGGAATATGAGAGAAAAAGAAAACTAACCATATTTGAGAACTTATATACACTCCCATTTTATAACTGGCCTATAACCAAGTATAGGCTTTCTATGTGGCTGAGTGGTAAAGAATCCACCTGGTAATGCAGGAGACAAAAGAGACTCAGGTTTGATACCTGGGTCAGGAAGATCCCCTGGAGTAGGAAATGGCAACCTGCTCCAGTACTGTTGCCCTGGAAAATTCCATGGACAGAGGAGCCTGGTGAGCTACAGTCCAGGGGGTTGCAAAAAGTCAGACACGACTGAACAGCCAAGCACAGGTCATGACGAAATATGTCACAATGAAACCATGTATTGGGGGAGGCTATTTCGGAAGAAGTGTCTGGATTTCGAGCAGCCCTTATTTTGCATCATATTTTACATTAACTAAATTAGAGACTTGCAGTTTATCTTCTATAGGCTAGAGCCCCTTTCAGGCCCTAGTATCCATGTAATATTGGCATTCTGGATGGTAAAGTAACATAGCCTTTACACAAATGCCAGACGAGAAAATAGTGTTTCTCAAAATGTACTCATGGGCCACTTGCCTCCTGATTAAGACATTTGTTAACAAGGCAGATGCTATGGTCCACCCCAGTGTTAATCAGGTGACTTTGATGCAGTTCTGAAGTCTAGAAACTACTGCTTAGAGGAAGAAAAGATTAAAGTTTGAGAATTTCTGGACACCTGAAATAAATTTCTGGGATTCAGGAAAATCTTTACAAAATAGTCACCAGAAATTATAGTGATACGACTGATTACCTACAACATCCAACTTGTCATAAATCTGAGAAACACCTCCATTCCTTTACTCACTTAAGTAGTTACTCAGCTCCCACTCTGCAACAGGCATTGTTCTGGCAAACAAGGCAGGAGTCACCAACTTATTAAGGGATGTTTATTTTCATGCAGAGAAGTACGTGAAAATAATGAAGACTAATAGAAAGAAAAAGTCCTTAATGAAAAATTTGCTTTCAGCAGATTTCATGAGAACTATATATGATCTGTGAAATAAGAGGTCTTGATTTAATAACACAGTAAGCAATATAACATTTATGTCTTAGTACTGGATAAGAGTTTGGAAACTTTCCTGAGTGAAGGGCGTTGGCAGAAGTTAACTTCATGCTCAAGTAACTAAGGTTCCAATTGGTATTTCCTTGCCTGGGTTAATCGCTGCTCTGTTGTTTCACCTGGTAAATATTCTAAGTGAGCTGAGTCATTAAAAAAAAAAAAAAATGGTTCCATATGGTTGCTTTCAAAGTGCTTTCACTTCAGGTCCTAGGCTGAAATCTGGGCATTTTAGGAGTGAGTAAATGCCTATCCTAAATTTGAAAAAAAGATGTTCAAGTCCAGTTTTAGGATATAGATCAGATTTCACCCTCTGAACTTGATAGATTTTTTTTTTCCCCTCCTACTTAGGAACCTAATCCTTGCAGGCTGCAGCTCTTCCAAAAGCAGTCACAAGGCACGTGTGCGTTCCTGTCCTTACCAACTAACTTTAATTAGCATGATGTAATTAATTTTAGCAGAAAGTACATCATTCCAAACAGTTTCTTTTTCCAAGGGTGTTGGCCAGCACCATTTGCTGAAACAAAGGAACCAGCCACCTACACCTCTGAGCACATGTTCAGCACAAAGGGCCGGTGTTCCTGAGGCCGCCTCCTACCTGGCCAGCAGAGCCAGAGGGCCACGTTTTCCCAGGTCTCGTGGCCAGAGTCTTCTCTGGATCAAAGGAACTGAAACAAACACTGCAAGCTCCAGCATGCCCTGCGCTAGGTGTTAAAGACTGGGCACCGCTGGACTTTCATCTTTAAGAAAGCACAAGAAAGCCCTCCCTAACATATTTTTATAGCAGTGAGGATTTTAAAATGAGCCAAGAAAAAAGTTTGAGACATAGGTAGGCCCATCTCCTTTAAAACTGAAGAATATTTTTTCTGTGTGGGAGTTTTCTCTTTTTTTAATTTATGTAAAAATTTTCCATTATTCATGTTTGGTGGCCTAGTAAAAATACATTTTTATCAAGAGAAATTGGATATCACAGTTTCACAAAAAGGTCAGTAATATCACTCTCAGACCTGTACAAATGGTCATTCAGCTTTATATCAGACTTTTCAATGAGTATATATTGTTAACAGTCATTGAGCATACCAAGATGATTGCTATTTGCAATAACATTTATCTACTCCACATTTTACTATTTGATCACTTTGGTCCATTAAAAAGCAAGATCATCTATCTGCCCAATATACCCTGAATATGCTTCAGTAGACAATGAAGTCAAAAGTCAAAGACTCTAAAATAGATGACACAGAGTTTACCTGAATTTCTGGTCGTGTTAGCTATGCTGGAAAAAGATCTTTCCCCTCTAGGGTTTCCCCAGGACATCAGTTTGATCCCTTGTCCACAAGTTCCCACATGCCACAACTTCTGAGGCTGCGTTCTGGAGCCCAAGAGCCACAACTGCTGAGCCCACATACGATGAGAAGCCCGCATACTGCAACTAGAGAAAAGGCCCCAAGAGCTGCAACTGCAGAGTCCACATGCAGCCGCTGCTGAAGCCTAGGTGCCCAGGGCCCGTGCTGTGCAAGAGAAGCCTGCGCGCTGCCCCTGGGGAGTGGCCCCCACGCCCCGCAACTGGAGAAAAGCCTGGGAGCAGCAACAGAGACCCAGTGCAGCCGAAAATCAATTAGTTAATTAATGTAAAAAATTGTTCCTCTTTAAAAGCCGGTCAGGATTCAGTTTTCCGTATTTATTCCCTAAGCAAAGAATTACTAAGAGCACACCATGAGCAAGATGCTGTACTAAAAGCTTAGAAGCTGGGATAGCAATTCTGAATGAAAAAGACCAGAGCCCTGCTTTCATAGAGGTTTTAGTCTGAAGCCACAAATCTCCAATTTTTGAGCCTTCATCAGAGTCACTGGAGAGCTTGGGAAAATAAAGACTGCTAGGCCTCATTCCCAGAGTCTCTAATTCAGGAGGTCTGGGATGGCTCAGGAGTTTAGAATCTACCTGCCAATGCAGGAGAAGCAGGAGACGTAGGTTCGATCCCTGGGTCCGGAAGATCCCCTGGAGGAGGTAGTGACAACCCGCTTCAGTATTCTTGCCTGGAAAATCCCATGGATAGGGGAGACTGACAGGTTATAGTCCATGGGTTCCAAAGAGTCACACATGCCTGAGCACACAGGCATGAGCATTTGCACATATGACAAGCGCCCAGGTGGTACAGATGTTACTGCTCTCAGAATCACCGTGAGAACCACAGCTCTAAAAGCCTGATTCAGAAGCCAAAGAACCCTTATACTCTGAGAGAATAAGGATCTAATGTAAGCAGGGAAGGCCAGAGATCTGAAGGAGGATCAAGCTAACAAGTTTAAGGAAGTCAGTGGGAGACCACTCCTGATACAGGTGGCCAGCCCAACATCCTCAAGCCCAGAGAGAGCACAGAGCTCCAGCAAGTCCGAGTTCCCAGAGTGGTTGAGGTGCAGGACCCAAGGAAAAGTGTCTCTGTCAAAGAGGCTAAAGAGGAAGAGAGACCAAGCAGGACTTCACCTGCTGTGATGAGGATTTGAGGTTTTTATACCAAGAGCAGTGGAGAGAGATTTAAGGATTTCGGCAAAGCAAGTGATTCACTTACAGGTGTTCTACATAATCTGGATAGAATGTGAGAGTAAATGGAAGATGCCCAGGATAGAAACAAGGAGGTTGCTTTATATATATATGTATTTCCAATATAAGGAGAATCTGTGGTTATAGTCTGGTGGCATTATTAAAGAGCCGTAAGAGCCGATGGGTCAGGAGAGTCCTATCTCAGTCGTTAGTTCATGCTCACGTAGGTGGCCCCAAGGATCACTGACCACTTGCTGTGTTTCAGACACTTTAGTGACAGTCCTGATGATCCAAGTGGCTGAAAGACATATCAGTAAAAGTAATTGAAAGTCTTCATTAACTAAATAGATAGATTATTTCCCCATCTCAAGGGAACAGGGACTTCACTACCTTGTGAAGTCAAGGTAGTGAGCATTGTGTATGAGGTCAGTCACGTCCAACTCTTTGTGACCCCATGAACTATGCTCTTCCAGGCTCCCTTGTCCACGGGATACTTTAGATAAGAATTCTGGAGGGGGTTGCCATTTCCTCCTCTAGGGGATCTTCCCAACCCAGGGATCTAACTTGCGTCTCCTTCATCTCCCACATTGGCAGGCAGATTCTTTACCATTGAGCAAGCTGAGAAGCCCAATAAGTACAAAATTCCCCCACTGTTCACACACAAAGGGTGTCCTTTTACAGTCAGCCTGCAACTGCTTCAATCATGACAGGTATTGTGTGGCACACTTGTGTTTACTTTTTAACTGGCTCTTAAAAAAAAAAATTCTATGGGGCATGTATTAGAATGACTTGAAAGTTTAAATCATGGAAAAATGAGAAGCAAGATCTGAACAGAAACTAGATACCAACCTCACTGTTTCATTCCCTCATCGTTACACCCAGCCCCACAGCAAGTCCCATCAGCTCCACATCCAATATCCAACCACCTCTCACCATCCAGTCTAAGTGATAACTATCTCCTGCCAGGACAACTACAACAGCCTCCTAATCAGGCTGCCAGCTACCATTTCCTGGGCCTGCAATCCTTTCTCCCGGCAGCCAGAAGGTCTCTTTACAGAGTGGTCACAGCATCCTGCTTGAACCCTTCAAGGTTCCCTTTCACAGACTCCTTGTCATAAGGAGTCTCTAAGGCCCAATGCAGTTCGGCCTGAAGAACCTTTACAACCTCATCTTGAGCCACCCTTCCTTCCTTTGTTTTTCTCCTTCAAATATGCCAAGCTTAGTCCTGCACACAGGCCATGGCACTGGCATCTCTTGCTCTGGACCCTCTCTTTGACTCTTCACATGGCTGACTTCTTCCCACTATTCAGGTGTCAGTTTAATAGTTCAGGCCTTGTGATCACCTTTTCTAAAATGCCCTCTTTCATGTGCTGCATCACAGGATGATATTTTATTGTTCCTATACCTCTTACCTATATGTAAAATCAGCATATTTCTTTATTTGTTCTTTTTTCAATCTTCCTTCTCCAGAAAGTAACTCTCATCACTGCAGGGGCCCCATCAGTTTAAATATTGCAGTCTTCCTAGCACCTGCTATTTGGTCTGTTACATAGTAATCCTCCAATAAATTTGTGTTGATGATGAGTGAGTATGGGAGTATCAGTCTCAAGGAACTAAATTAGGACTTTAGTATTTTGGTTTGATGTGTGTGTGTGTGTGTGTGTTACTCAGTTGTGTCTGACTCTTTGCAACCCCATGGACTGTAGCTAGCCAGGCTCCTCTGTCTGGAATTCTCCAGGCAAGAATACTGAAATGGGTTGCCATTCCCTTCTCCAGGGGATCTTCCCAATCCAGGAATCAAATCTGGGTCTCCTGAGTTGCAGGCTGATTCTTTACCTTTGGAGCCACTGGGGAAGCCCTTTGGTTTGATGGATGTTACCCTCAAACACTGTTTCATACCTAGGGGTAGGGTTATTATCTACATCAGGTTTTCTTTCCATTTTAATGTGCACGCAGACTTGCCTGGGGATCTTGGTTAAAATACAGATTGTGATTTCTAACAAGATGCCTCTCAAGTGTTCAGACAATATTTGGATAGACAGAGTTATCCTTAAGTCTTGTGATAGCTAGAATAATGGCCTCCCAAAGATCTTTAATCCCTTGAACCCATTAATGTTTTTTATTACATTGCAAAAGGGAATTAAGGTTGCCGATGGGATGGCAACCTTAGCTGTCAATGGCAGTGAATCAATTGACCTTAAATTTGGGGGATTATCTAGATGGGCTAATGTAATCATGTGCTGTGTGCTAAATCACTTCAGTTGTGTCTGACTCTTTGAGACCCCATGGACTGTAGCCTTCCAGGCTCTTTGGTCCATGGGGATTCTCCAGGCAAGAATACTGAAGTGGGTTGCCATGCCCTCCTCCAGGGGATCTACCCAACCCAGGGATCAAACCCACGTCTCCTGCATTGGCAGGTGGATTCTTAACTACTAGCATCACCAAGAAAGCCCCAGTCCTTAAATGTGGGAGGGGAGAAGAGCTATATGAGAGTATTCTGTGTCAGAGTGATGGAGTAGGAAGGACTGTGTGGCATTGCTGGCTTTGAAGATGGATGGAAAGAGATCCAAAAGACAACGAATGTGGGCAGGCTGCAGAAATGCAAGGGAATGCATTCTCCACCCTGAGGGCCTTCAGAATGTGGAAGGGAATGTGGAAACTGCAGAAAGCAAGGGAATGCATTCTCCACCCTGAGGGCCTTCAGAAGAAACAGCCCTGCAGACAGCTTTGTTATAGCTAGTGAGACCAGCTTTTGACCTGTGGAGCTGTCAGATAATATGTCTGTGTTATTTAAAGCCACTTTGCTGTAGTTTGTTTTAGCAGCCATAGGAAACTAAAACCAACCTCCTCCCAGAGAATGTCTGTGGGGATGGTGTCCTCCGTCCTCCTACCTCAGTAATAGAGCGGGGGCAGAAGAGTTAGTAGCGGGGCTTCCGGGGCGGTCCAGTGGTTAAGACTGCACTTCTAATGCGGGGAATATGCGTTCAATCCCTGGTTGGGGAACTAAGTGTTTGTTTGTTTTTTTTTTTATCACTAAGTCGTTTCTGACTTTTCTGCGACCCCATGGACTGTAGCCCACCAGGTTCCTCTGTGGAATTCTCCAGGCAAAAATACTGGAGTGGGTTGCCATTTCCTTCTCCAGGGATCTTCCCAACCCAGGAATTGAGACCACATCTCCTGCATTTTCAGGTAGATTCTTTACCACCGAGCCACCTAGGAAGCCCACTGTATGGTGTGGCCAAAAAAAGTATTAGTGGTCTGATTATATGTAACTATCTTAGTTTCAGTCGGAATGACCACCTATTTCAACCTGCCAGCTGCCAATAGTTAAACTTCCCTTCCCCTTCCTCAGCACCCTGAGCTCTAAAAGAATGGATCTCAGAGTATGGTCTCTGGATTAGCAATATCAGAATCACCTGGGAGCATGTTAGAAGTGCAAATTCTCAGGATACACTCTAGACGAACTCAAAAAGAAACTTTGGAGGTGCCACTCATGTTCTGTTCCAACAAGCACTCCAGGCAACTCTGATGCTCACTTCGATTTAGAACCATTTCTCTAACAGTACAGTACCACTGCCTCTCCTGTTATCCACACATTCGAGGGCACATGATTTTTCTGTAGTTTTTAAACCATATTTTCCTGGGCACTAAATGTTTCTTTGTTCTCTCCTAAACAATCAGCTACAAGAAGAAGCAGACTATTTCATCAAAGGAGAGGTCATTTCAAGTCCCTACTTTGGATTAGAATAGAAATCTAAAAATCAGTAGTGATTTGTAAATTGCATCAGGGNTCCTCCTGACCCAGGGATTGAACCCAGGTCTCCTGCATTACAGACAGATTCTTTACTGCCTGAATCATCAGGGATGCCTAACTCATACAGGGATTCTCTTCAGAATCAGATGTCACCTCTAAATCACTTTCCCCGTCTTCCTCTGAAGCACAAGTGTTTTAATAAATGATACTGTCCTTCTTTGCTGCTCCCTTTTAATCCTCTCTTCCATGTCATATCAGCATCTGGTGACATTGTCTGAGTAGTTCCAGCCTGTCTCTTTAGCAGAGGACTTTTCAAACATTTGGGGTGTTTTTGTTTGGTGCCAACTCACTAGACATCAGTCACATCAAATTTCTGTTTAAAATTGTGAAATTATACCTTAATCTTTAGTCCTTCTGTTCTCAACTGATTTCTAGGAGGAGTTAAGGACCTGAGAGAAGCCAGCTCCAGGGCCACTGTTTATAGGGGTAATTTTGAGATGATGAATACCCCCAAAAGTCACAAAATGGCTAAAAAAGAAACAACCAGAGTGAGTGCATGGTTGCTTCAGTCTTGCCTGACTCTTTGTGACCCCGTGGACTGTAGCCCACCAGTCCACCCCGTGGACTGTAGTCCATGGGATTCTCCAGGCAAGAATACTGGAGTGGGTTGCCATGTCCTCCAGGGGGATCTTCCCGACCCAAGTATCGAACCCGCATCTTCTGCTGCTCCTGCATTGCAGGCAGCTGAGCCACCGGGGAAGCCCCAGAGGTAAGATCCATCTGGTTATATTACCTTATTGATTAGGTGACTAATGGACTGCAGGAAGCTCCCAGGTCCTTTTTATTATCAGTTGTCAGCACTGACAGGGAGAGTCTTAAGACAGAACTGCCAGGAAGGACAAGCCACAATCCACTCTCCCAGCCACCAGCAGTAATTAATGATACTTGAGCAGAGTTGTGAGGGATGTCAGAAAGGGCAGCGCTTCAAAGGAAGTCAGGAGAGTTCAATTCGGGGCTTCCTGATCATTTTGGTTTTGCATTTTTACTTCAGTGGAGGAGATAGCGTTCCTCTCCCCAGCCTCTCAGTATTCAGATGATGGAACCCAATCCTTTCATTTGCAATGGAAATGAATAGCCTACTTTGAGAACTGAGGAANGTTCAATTCGGGGCTTCCTGATCATTCTGGTTTTGCATTTTTACTTCAGTGGAGGAGATAGCGTTCCTCTCCCCAGCCTCTCAGTATTCAGATGATGGAACCCAATCCTTTCATTTGCAATGGAAATGAATAGCCTACTTTGAGAACTGAGGAAAGTCTGTAAGCAAAGGTTGAAAAGCAGCCTTTTTTCCTCATCTTCTGAGCCAGGAGATGAGGCCAAAGGCAAAAAGACCTGGAGCCGGGCGACTTATTGAGAAAGGACTGAAGGAGTTTGCAATTTTAATTCCAGGATTCAAGCTGACGGTAATGAAGGATAAAGGAAGTTAAGAGAATCTTGCTACTTCTTGCAGATGTCAGGACTATGGAATGATGGTTTGTTTGTCTTGGCAAAAAGCTTAATGATAAGGCTTTACTTGTTCTTTTGTCCTCATATTTCCTGGTTCACCTTTCCAAAAACATACAGGACTCTAAGTTACATTTTTACAGAAGTGGAATTATGAAAACATCGACTGTATTATGCACTTACTATATGGAGTTTGAAAGCATATAGAACTACAACACATAAAAAAAATCCCAACCTTAATTCCCAGAAAATGATCAATTGTCTTGGCAAAAAGCTTAATGATAAGGCTTTACTTGTTCTTTTGTCCTCATATTTCCTGGTTTACCTTTCCAAAAACATACAGGACTCTAAGTTACATTTTTACAGAAGTGGAATTATGAAAACATCGACTGTATTATGCACTTACTATATGGAGTTTGAAAGCATATAGAACTACAACACATAAAAAAAATCCCAACCTTAATTCCCAGAAAATGATCAGTTTGCTCTTTTACATGTCCATTATGTTGTTTATAAAAATCACTATGAATTAAGTTTTAAATTCAGTTTTTTGAAACTGACATTAAATTGTTAACCTCATTGCTGAAATGTAACATTATGAACAAAATTTGGTGGAGGGGGATGACTTAATCTGTAAGAGAGCGAGCTAGCATTTTTATTCTGCTTTAATTTTTCACCTTTTTGAAGACACTGTTTCGAATGTTCTAGGTTCCTGCTCTTAAACACAGCAACACACAAGGCAGGATGCTGTCTCTCCTGCTGCTGTCGCTGTGATGTTCAGTGGCTGCCTGGCCGGATCCTGAATATTTTTCAGCAAGTCTCCAAAAGGCAAATATAACACAAACTAAGGAAGCATAGCCATGACCAAATATGCCTTTGGTGACTACATGGGATTGTATTTTCCACTGGAGTTTATTTTGTGTCATGTGGCAGGCTCTGAAATTTGTGTTGGGCTACCACATACAAAACTATTTCTGGTTTGCCTTTGCCCAAAGTATAGGAATCACTTAGTAAAGAATGAGATGGGGTTTTTTGATTTCCGGGAAGAGAGTTGGAGATCCACTTAATTATGCTGCTAATCATTACTAAAAGGGGAGAGAACTCACAACTAAAATTTGACTTGCATTCTGTCTATGGATGGAGGGCACAACTCACTTCCACCCATCATGCTGTCCAGTGTCAATATTTATTACGATTTATAAAATTAAATACAAAGTGTTTCTTCTGGCCAACCAAATAGCGTGATAAGATTGAGGAACTTCTTTCTTNTTCCCATATTGGACCTCTGTGGGCAGAAGTTACACCTCTGTTTGCTCAGGTTCACAGACTTAATATCTCTCCAGTGGTTGGATGTGGTACAAAAGATGTGGAAGTCATGTACTCAGCTGCAGGAAGGACTGTAATCTTTTCTTTCTACTCACCTTTGGAGAGAATCAAGCTACTCTGTTTACATTATCTTTGAAATGAGTCACACTGAATCAGCTAAATGGGAGTGGGAACAGTTTAAAAATAAACTTTGAGCTGTGACCACTTGTGATCCTTTATGGAAACACTTCCGTGGGCAGTACTTTGATATCTCATAACTGGTCCAAGTATTTTGTTTTAGACATTTTTGGTAAAAACAACCTTACTGAGGTTATGTTTGCTGTGGCACCGGTTTCCCTTTCCGTTTTCAATGTTTTTCCAAAGTCTGCTTTGACATGCTTTGGACAAGTCATGGCAGAATGGCATGAAGAGCAGAAACTGGACAGATGTCCATGTGAATAACATCAATAGTGTTTTTCCTTCCTTACCATGTGGGTAGAGAAGTGACCACCTTCAATTTGTCTATCAAATGTTGGCCTTTTTATTCTGCAGCTCATGAGAATACTTCCCCACAGTTTAAATTTGCTAATGGTATATATCCTGAAACTTGGTCAGAAGAAGGCTGACATGGACGTGCTTCGGCAACTTAAACTATTTGATGTTACATAAAGTTCCACCAGTTTTCTTTAGAAAACTTTGGGTCACTGCATTCAAGCTTAGTCAAGTGCACAACTGTATATGGAGACACTTCCAATTACATAGTCTAGAGCTGAAAAGGGGTTGGCTGGGTGCTGGTAATTTGGGGGTGGAGGTACTTATTTTTGTTAAGATGGTAAGCAAGAAAAGGGGCCCAACACCGGCTATATTAAGCCATGTTTTTTCCTCTGTATTTGTGTGACATCACTGAGCTGAGAGAAGGTGAGGTCAGGTGTCAAGCTGGGCAGGACTACCAAGAATTTATAGCACATCACTGGTCTGGCATGCTTGGGCTCTCTGGTATTCCCCCATGGGAGACAGCATTGGGTTGCTGTGACTTTTTAGTTTCTGTTTTTACTGTTATTCTGTTGTTTTTTTTCCCCATGATTAACCCACTCTAGTATTCTCACCTGGAGAATTCCATGGGCAGAGGAGCCTGGCAGACTACTGTCCTCGGGATCTCAAAGAGTCGGACACAACTGAGCGACTAACACTTTCCCTTTGAACACTCTCTCTATGATAATCACATCTGCCTTTTAAAATCAATCTTCTATATATTGATAATTTTGCCTACCAAAAGAATAACTAGAAAAGGGAACCTTCCTATACTGCTGGTGGGAATGTAAACTGGTAAAGCTACTATGGAGAACAGTATGGAAGTTCCCTAAAAAACTAAAAATAGAGCCTCTGTCAGCTCAGTTCAGTTCAGTCCCTCACTCACGTCCGACTCTTTGTGACCCCATGAATCGCAGCACGCCAGGCCTCCCTGTCCATCACCATCTCCCGTAAAAATGAGCCTTGGTCCAAGTAATAAAGATAAGCAGTTGCCCAGTTTTATTCTTTCTGGGCATTAGAATGCATTGAAAATTAATAGCACACTTTATAAATCATGATGTCCCAGAAAATGAGTCTTTCCCAGAGATTTTCCTGCTTTATAAATTGAATTCTTTGTAGTGCTCAAGGGTCTTAAAGATAGGTTTTATATCTTATTATACTGGAATCATTTTACCTTAAAATGCTTTGAATACAATGGGAGCTCAATGCAAGTTAGAATAAACACTTTTGTATCTAAACTCACTGAAGAGCATAGTGAGGTTTCTGTATAAGAATGGATTCTGTTGGTTTCTACATATTCCATATACTTTACAGAATCTATATAATTTTGTGTTTCAGTATGTAACTAAAATATTGTGTCAAAACATGCTAAGAATCAGTACAAGAATTAATTAAAATGCATATTGACTACTCTGGTATAGATATAGATTTAATAATATAAAGATTATTATAATTTAGGCTGGTGTGTCTACCCACAGAAGCCCATGGTACTGTATTAATACTGTAAATCTGGAAACTATCATAGGCCCTTTGATAAATATAATTGATATCACTTACACAATTTATTACTTTTCAGGGGAATGACACGCTGGGGACAATTTGATGATCTTTATCACATTAGTGAATTGGACAGGGATCAGATTCCAGTGACTGGAGGAACAGGTTCCCAAGAAGGTCAGTATCAAACTCTTATTAATGAGGAGACTTTTTCTAGCTAATATAATGCATGAATCCTAAATGTTTCTCTGAAATATAACATTTTATATACCATTAGTTATTAAACTCTTATTTTATATTTTAAAAATATATCTTAGGAGCATACCAACTTAAGTTACTACAGTGCTCATATAATGTTTAAGAACCTTACTTTGCTCTATAAAAGCATTATTTAAAAAAATGTATTAAGTCACTTAGCTTTATTAGATTAGGGAGAACTCATGGTTTGAATAAAGTTTTTCATACATAAAATTGTTCAGTATTTCCCCCCAAGGATTAGGATCATTTATAACTCAGTCATTTTTTATGTCAAGACCAAGTCCTTCAGGTTGAATTCTACATCTTTTGAGAAGCTAAACATTTTAGTTAATATGACATGGCTTCTCAGAAGCAGATATACTGTGTTTGCTCTATTTGATAGGGTTGTTTTAAGCGTTTATATGGCTGAGTTGCTCTGCTGTGTACCTGAAACTATCACAATATTGTTAATCAGCTATATTCCAATATAAAATAACAAGTTTAAAAAAGAGAGAAATCTACTTAAAAATCAAGTGAGTTCATATCAAATTTGACAAACCAATGGAAAATGCCAGCTCCTATGACTTGTGACATCAGTAATCATAACAACAATGGTATAATACTATTAGTTTTCTGTCATTTTCTGAGACAGGCATGATATTTTGTATTTTACGTGGATTTTCATTTTTATATGGTATATAGAGATCCAAGGAGGAATTGATAACTGAGACTGGAGTGGGGTTCACATTTCTGTAATGGTGATATTACCAAGCTGATTTCAGGTTGAACAAGGGTATCATGCTGGCATTATCTTCATGAAGCTACCAGCAACTTCCAATGTGTAACTAATTTTTTTCAAAGCATTCTCAATTCATCCCCTCTACTGTCCTTTAACAATTCATATTCTGTGACAAACATGATGCTCCTACCAGGACTTCCTTATTTTTGTCTTCTGGCCTTTTGGCATTTTTTATATGAGAACCCTTATATTAATAATTAACCCATTGACAACACTCATTTCAACACAGGGGAATCCCAATATCTTGACACCAAAGATATAATAAAAATCTATTTGTATTTAGCACCAGTGCTAGAGAAAGATGAAACATCACTTGCTTATACTCTAACTACAATTAAAGTAAAATTCCAAGGTAAAATGGAACACAAGTGTCACCAGATGTCCCTGTTCTTAAACAAGATCATTGCTATTTTCTGTTTAAAAGAATTTTAGTTCATTGCTTAGCCACATAATTACTTATTAATACTAATCCATCCATGATGCAAAGAGATGAGCAGCTAAAGTATATGGGTTTATAACCTTTATTCTTCCCAGACTATTTATCTTATCACAGTAGCACTCTGAAGCCTCATGCAAACGAAGAGCCTGAATCTCCATTACTCTACAGAACTATGAGTGAAGCAACCCTGGTGAGGAAAAGGATGAAGCCTCCGACGATGGACAGAAAAGCCAGACAGAAGCATAGGGCCTCTATTAATGGACACTTTTATAACCATGAAGTGAGTTACAATTCCATTAATGTCATTTAAAAGAATGCTGTCTATTGTGCTAACAATATCACTGAATTGAATTGACAATTCAAACTTTCAATACTATCAGCTATTCTGCTATGATTACTGGGTTCTCTCTGTTTATTTAGCATGAAATTGTTTTGCTGGCTTATCTCATTACTCACTAAAACATAATCATATGAAGTAGATACTATTCTTTTCCCGGTTTTACATATGAGTTAACTGAGGTTCACAGTTGTTGTTCAGTCACCAGTCGTGTCCAGCTCTTTACAACCCCGTGGACTGCAACACTCCAGGTTTCCCTGTCTTTCACCATCTCCCATCTTATCCTCTGTCATCCCCTTCTCCTCCTGCCTTCAATCTTTCCCAGCATCAGCATCTTTTCTGATGAGTTGGCTCTTCACATCAGGTGGCCAAACTGTTGGAGCTTCAGCATCAGCCCTTCCAATGAATATTCAGGGTGATTTCAGGATTGACTGACTGCTTTAATCACCTCAGATTCACAGAAATTCAGGGAGGTTACACAATTTGTCACAGGTCACACTGCTTTCAAGTACCAACTCTGAACTCAAATCCAGCTTTGTCTGATGCCAGAACCCAAGTTCTCAACCAGCATGACTGGTGAACCCTAAGTGGCAAACCCTATGATACACACTGGAGATATACAGATGGCTCAGCTGGTGCCTATGTCAGCCTGGAGCTCAGCACGTGGACAAAGAGACCAATACATCCATAAATGTCATTAGAATCATGTAAATGCTACAAAAGATATTGGTTCAAAGTACATTCAAACATTAAATTTAAAATAAAAGGATCAAGTCAGCTATAGCCCTGTTTATTCTGATCAGTTAAATTTCTAATTCCAGGTCTTACACGTATAATGTACATATCACTTTTTACAGAAGTCCAATTATAGTTTATATAATTTGTATTCTGATTTTTTCACTTAATATGTGTTGAACTTTTATGTGCCTTTCTGTAATATTTATAAGACTTGGCTGAAGGTAGGAAATAGATCATTCTTTTCTAGAACTCAAATTTTTTATGTCATGTATTTTAGCAATCATTCATCCATTCATTTAATAAATACTTTAAAACCACTCTATGTGAGGCACCATTTTAAGCTCTTTCATACAAAATATTAATTTATTCATCATAAGCTTTTTCCATAGAAGGCTTTCCACCTTTTTCTTTCTTCCTCCATTGGAAGGCTATCCATATGTCTCTTTGGAGACTGGTGGGGAGAAATCTCCCTTGTGAATTTTTGGTTCAAATTAGACATTTTTCTGTCTCAAGAATTTCCTCCCTGGTCAAAACATAGTATTGACAGTCCCCTACAGATATGCAACTACCAATAGTCCTGGTTTCTTCTCTTCAGAATTATGCTGTATGTCATCAGCACATGTAGGGTGGTTTGTGTTAAGAAAGGCTGTGAAAGCCACGTATTTCCAAATGAGCAGCTTCTAGATTGGTCCGCAGTGCTAAGAACGGAATTGGCACTAGGTTGGCAGCACAGCATCATAATTAAAATTCTTGGTCTTTGCAGTTTGATGACTTGATTGCAAATTCTTGCTGAGCAAATAAAAAATCTCAATCTCTTAGCTTTCATCCTTCCTTCTTTACAAGGCTGTTCATGGGATTAAGTGGAATGAGGTGAATTTAGCACTTAGCATAGTGTCTGCACAAAAGAAGAACTCAGTTTACATTAGTGCCATTGCTGTTGATTGAAAGAGATCAAGTGAAACTACAGATATTTCATACAAATGTCATTCACTACAGTATAATAACTAGCAGAAAATGAAACCCCCAAACCCAAAGCACCCTATCAATGGGTATGCAATGATGGGTATCTAGGAATTTAAGTTGAAATAGTTGTAAGATATGTTTTTATATCGTGAAAGCTCTTGATGATGCCAATATTGAATAACACACTTATTAGAGGCTTAGATTGTGATACGTAGTCCCTAGGGAATATGTTCCAAGACCCCCATTGGATGCCTGAAACCAAGGATAGTACTGAGTTCTATATATACTATGTTTATGCCTATACATACATACCTATGATAAAGGTTAACTTATAAATTAGGTAAAATAAGAGATTAACAACAATATCTAACAATAAAGTAAAAAAATTATAATAATATAGTGTAAAAATGTTATGTGGATGTGGTCTTTTCCTCTCTCTCTCTCAAAATATCTTGTAGTACTGTATTCAATTTTATAAAAGCAGGAGATGATAAAATGCCTATGATGTAATAAGATAAAGTGAGGTAAATGACATAGGCATTGTGATGCAGCATTAGGCTACTAATGACCTTCTGACAATATATCAGAAGGAGGATCATCTGAAGCAAATGATCCTGGACCATCAGGCTGTGATGAAGTTGACAGATGTCTGTCAGAAGCAGGCATTGTCAGTGGTTGGGCATCTTGGGCAGGGTGAAGTAGGATGGTGCAAGATCTTAGCATGCTACTCAGAATGGCTTCCCTTGTGGCTCAGATGATAAAGAATCTGCCTGAAATGCAGGAGATCCGGGTTCAATCACTGGGTCAGGAAGATCCCCTAGAGAAGGGAACAGCAACCTACTGCAGTATTCTTGCCTGGAGAACCCCATTGACAGAGGACCCTGGTGGGCTACGGTCCATGGAATTGCAGATTGTGATGCAGCATTAGGCTACTAATGACCTTCTGACAATATATCAGAAGGAGGATCATCTGAAGCAAATAATCCTGGACCACCAGGCTGTGATGAAGTTGACAGATGTCTGTCAGAAGCAGGCATTGTCAGTGGTTGGGGATCTTGGGCAGGGTGAAGTAGGATGGTGCAAGATCTTAGCATGCTACTCAGAATGGCTTCCCTTGTGGTTCAGATGATAAAGATACTGCCTGAAATGCAGGAGATCCAGGTTCAATCACTGGGTCAGGAAGATCCCCTAGAGAAGGGAACAGCAACCTACTGCAGTATTCTTGCCTGGAGAACCCCATTGACAGAGGACCCTGGTGGGCTACGGTCCATGGAATTGCAGAATTGGACACTACTGAGCAACTAACACTTTCAACACACTTTCTGAATGCCACACAGGGACCTCCCTGGCAGTCCAGTGGTTAAGACTTCGCCTTCCAATTCAGAGGGTGTGGGTCTGATCCCTAGTCAAGTAGCTAAGATCCCACATGCCTGTGGCAAAAAAAAGAAAAAACACAAAACAGAAACAATATTGTAACAGTCAATAAAGACTTTAAACAGTTGTCCATATTTTAAAAAAAAACTTAAAAAGAACAGCACACAATTTAAAATGTGTGAATTATTTCTGGAATTTTCCATTTAATTTTTTCATCTCTCTCAGGATTTTATTTTAAAATAAGAATAAAATTATGAGTAAAAAATTTATGGTTATATCTTTCTTATAATTCTTATGGTGCATTACTAATCCCCAAGAGGAATGTGTCAGATTTATTGGATCCCGGCAGCTGTTTACCAAATTTTATCTAAAGGGCCGACTGTTGATTAGAGCAACTTGTGAGAAACATTGTTCTAAATGTTCAATTAGCAGCACTTTTACCCAAATCCTCAGTTGAGATATAAGCTGAATCACATGAAATTGGCCAACACTGGACCATTTCTGACCAACTGAAAAGGAATGATTTCATATGGTTCAAACAAAAGCGATTTAGAACAATTACTCCCAAACAGGAGGGAAATTTGAAATTTACCAAATTTTATCTAAAGGGCCGACTGTTGATTAGAGCAACTTGTGAGAAACATTGTTCTAAATGTTCAATTAGCAGCACTTTTACCCAAATCCTCAGTTGAGATATAAGCTGAATCACATGAAATTGGCCAACACTGGACCATTTCTGACCAACTGAAAAGGAATGATTTCATATGGTTCAAACAAAAGCGATTTAGAACAATTACTCCCAAACAGGAGGGAAATTTGAAATCTTAAATTACAGTAAAGAGTAGTATGATTATCTAATCAAAATATTTCAAACATTCTCAAACAATGTTTTACCTAACTTACTCTAAAAACAATATAAAGCTGCTTAAAGGCATACATAGTACTCAACAACCAAAACAAAGAAAACAAAAATAAGAAAGCAAAATTTTGAACTCATGATCTTGGATTTTTTGTGCAAAGAAAGGCCAGATTCAAGAGACAGACCCTTGTTAGTTTGTCACATATGTCCTTAAAATTACAAAAATCTCTTTTTTTTTTTTCTTCTAGACATCAATTTTCACTCCAGCCTTTGGATCAGAAACTAAGGTCAGAGTAAACAGTAATATGAGAACTGAAGAAGTAATAAAACAAATTCTCCAAAAATTTAAGGTAATCTTTATCAGTGAACTGAACTATAAATATCTTGTGTATAATTTAATTGTAAACACATAAATGGATTTTTCTGAAAAAGACATATAAGCATGTATATCTAAATTAAATATTCAGTTCCAAAAAATTCTTTCCTATGTATAGTTGACCCTTGAAAAACACCTGTTTGAATGCCATGGGTGTCTTTACATATGGATCTTTTATTAACTTTTTATTATGTATTGGGATATAGCCAATTAACAATGTTGTGATAGTTTCAGGTAAACAGCAAAGGGACTCAGCCATGTATATTCATATACATGGATTTTTTCTTCAATATATATAATACTGTTTACAATACATGGTTGGTTGAATCCATGAATGCAGTCCCGAGAATACAAAAGGCCAACTGAGGGACTAGAGTATATGTGGTTTTTGGTATCCACAGCAGATACCAAAAGACAACTATATAACATCTTTTAGTAACTGCACTGAGAAATTACCTTATCCCCGGGGAGCAGAGAAGATTTTATATATGAAAGTGAAAAATTAAAGTGAAGAAACAGATATATAATCTGGGTCTGGTTGGCTTAGAAAACACTAACAAAAAATTCATGTCTGCTCATTTTTTTCCATTGACAGATTGAAAATAGTGCCCAGGATTTTGCACTTTACATTATTTTTGCAACAGGAGGTAAGAAAACTTGCTTATTCTGCATGTGTTGTCCTTTCCTGCCCATTAATAAGGCAGAAAAGCAGTTTACCTCTTTCTGTGGAAGAAAAGGAGGAAGGGAAGCAAGAAAGAAGAGAGGTGGAGTGTTTTACATTATTTATCCTTCATAGTTTCAAAGGAAGACAACCTAAGAATAAGGGATCCTAGAAGAGCTTAATGCAAAAGACTTTGCTTGTTGGCCAGGCATTAAACTATCTGAACGGTGATTAAAGAGCTCTGAAGAATAGGTGGAAGATTCCCAGGAATTGTAGGCATTTCAGTTGTTTATGTTTGTGCCCCTTTCTTTTTCACTTTCCCATATCATTCTAGCTTTTACTAGAGTCATCATTATATTCCATTACTCCCTGATCTCATCGTTACCTTTTTCTTAACATTACCTATTTCTGACACACTGTGGGAGTGTTCCCTCTTCCTCAGTAGAGAAAAATGCGCAGAACTATATGGTGGGGTAAAAGTTGGGAAGAGACTATGTGTGGGGTGCTAGGAGAAAAGAGTAAAAGATGGATTAGAGAAATCCTAAGCCAATATTGAAATGAAATTTTTGAAAGCCTTAAAATAGAAAACCCAGAAATACACCCTTGCACCTATTGTCAATTAATCGATGACAAAGGAGGCAAGACTACACAATGTTGGAGACAGTCTCTTCAACAAACGGTGCTGGGGAAAAGGGACAGTTAAATGTAAAAAAAAAAAAAAAAAGAAAAAAGTTAGATCATTCTTTAACTCCATATACAAAAATAAGCTCAAAATGGATTTAAGACCTAAATGTGAGATTGCATACTATAAAACTCCTAGGGGAAAACATAGGCAGAACACTCTCTGACATAAATCACAGCAATATCTTTTTCAATCTGTCTCCCATAATATTGGAAATAAAAACAAAAATAAGCAATGGGACCTACTTAAACGCAAATTTTTTTTCACAGCAAAGGAAACAATAAACAAAACAAAACTATAGCCCACTGATTGGAAGAAAATGTTTGCAAATGATGCAAATGATACAAGATTCAGTTCAGTTCAGTTCAGTCGCTCAGTCGTGTCCGACTCTTTGTGACCCCATGAATCGCAGCATGCCAGGCCTCCCTGTTCATCACCATCTCCCCGAGTTCACTCAGACTCATGTCCATCGAGTCCGTGATGCCATCCAGCCATCTCATCCTCAGTCGTCCCTTTCTCCTCCTGCCCCCAATCCTTCCCAGCATCAGAGTCTTTTCCAATGAG
>SJYX01016384.1:161735-172708 GCA_006410675.1 Oreotragus oreotragus | reverse complement strand
AATGTGTGCTCTCAAACCCCTGGGTTTTACCTTATCAGTTAGTTCTGCTCTTGTGACACTAGAAATGTGAAATCTGCCCATTATTACAATTCCTCGTGTGATTATATCTTGTTTAAATTCATTAGTGATCTGGTTGTATCATATTCATATCATTCCCTGCAATACCTAGCACAGCTTATTGAACATAATAGATACTTCAGTGTTTTTTGGATTTAATTTGCTAATATATATGTGAACACATTGAAATTACTGGAGTGAGGAAAAATTGAAATCAAGTATAGAGCACTGAAAAGAGCATTAAATATTTTCTCTAATCAAAATCGTGCATTTAGTAAGCACTAAAATATCACTGCTTTTTTTTTTTTTTTTTTTTACTTCATTACACACAAAAAAAATCTGGAAAACTAAGCCCAAAGAATAAGTTCTTTATGTGTTTCTCCCAGGAGTTCTGGGGAAAAAAACTGCTGATACACATCATCATTCAAAGTTCAAGCTAATATGAACATATTGGGATTCCTTGGTGACAATGTCAGCATTACATATCCAGGCAAGAGTAAAGATGAAAAAGAATACTGGGTAAAGATGAAAAAGAATACTGTTACAAAAGTAACTTTCCTACAAAACCATTTCATTCAGTTCATCAACAATTATTTTCAGTAGTGGTATGGATAGAAACCCTAAGTGGCACTTTGGATCTTTTTCATTCCAGAAACCCAGCAGCCAGGTCCCAGCTTGATGTGGCATGTGGCAGCCCATTATATCCACCTGAGACTTTTGAAAGCCACACATCCCCCCACCCCACCGCCCTGCCCTTGAGTTCATATTTCCTTTGCTGCTTCTGAGACGTAGAAAGTTTGAGGAGAAAAGAGGTGGCAGAAGAGTTGCAATAAGTAGATTTCTCTGCTGAGTAAGAAACTAGAGATTTAGTCTAGATTGGTTAGTGTTCCTGAGTAGCATTGCGAGAAAATGAAAACAGACACTATTGATTTTTACTCTGAGTATTAAACATGCATTTCATTATTCATGAAAAACAAAATGCAGTTCTCAACAAAGATCCTATGATGACATTTTCTGGAATCATTTAGCCTCCCAAAAGGAGCTGGCACTTTTCAACCAGTTTGGACCCCTAAAAAAAAAATAAATAAATAAAGTGAATAAGCACATCTGTGAGAAAGAGAACACAGCTAAACAGCTCTGATCCCCAAATAGAAAGTCTTTAAGACTTCCCTGTTGCATGCCTGAGATATATCCTAATATGCCCATGACTCAAGGTCTTAGAATAGAATTGCTCATAGGCCTAGTCTCTTAGTTTAAGGACTTAATTCACTGCAATGACACCTACGTTCAAGACCCCAGATTTGACATAAATAAAAATTTGCTTCCTTCTCACTAAAGTATGGCACTCTTGCTGCAGAGTAAAAATGAACAGTCAACATCAGCTTCACATTGCATTTTAAAACAGCTCTAGGGTAATCCCATATTACATATGTACTCAAGTCACTGAGTTGTGTCCAACTCTTGGAAACCCCATAGACTGCACCCCACCAGGCTCCTCTGTCCATGGAATTCTCCAGGCAAGAATACTGGAGTGGGTTGCCATTTTCTTCTCCAGGGGATCTTCCTGACCCAAGGATGGAACTCGAGTCACCTGTGGCTCCCGCTTTGCCAGGAATATTCTTTACCACTGAGCCACCTGGGAAGCCCATATGTGTGTGTGTACATACACATGTATCTTTAAAAGATGTTTATGTATTTAAATGGCTTGCCAGGTCTTAGTTGGAGCACACAGATCTTTAATCTTCATTGCGGCATGCAGATTCTCAGCTGCAGCATGTGGGATCTGGTTCCCTGACCAAGGATCAAATCCAGGCCCCCTGCTTTGGGAGCAGAGTCTTAGTCACTGACCACCAGAGAAGTTCTCCTATTTACTCTTTTTCAGATTCTTTTCCATTAGAAGTTATTATAATACACTGAATATGTTTCTCAGTGCCATACAGTAGGTCCTTGTTTATCTATTTTATACACTGTAGTATGTATATATTAATCTGGAACTCCTAGTTTATCTCCTTCCACCCCCCTGCTATCCCCTCTGGCAATCATTGTTTGTTTTCTGCCTGTGAGTCTATTTCTCTTTAGGAAATATATTCAATTCTATCATTTTTTAGATTCCACATAGAAGTGATATAGAATGCTATCTGTCTTTCTCCAGCTGACTTACTTCGCCTTGTATGGTGATTTCTAAGCCCATCCGTGTTGCTGCAAATGGCATTACTTCACTCTTTTCATGACTTTGTAATATTCCATTGTGTGTGTGTATATATATGTATCACATCTCCTTTATCCATTTATCTGTTAGTGGATATATTTATGTTGCTTCCATTCCTGGCTATTGTAAATAGTGCTGCTATGAACTGCAGTGCATGTATCTTTGAAAAATTAGCGTTTTCATCTTTTCTGGATATATGCCCAAGAGTGGGATTGTGGGGTCATGGTAGGTCTACTTTTAGTATTTTTAAAGGAAACTCCATACTATTTTCTTAGTGGCTGCACCAATTTACATTTCTACCAATAGTGAGGGAGGGTTCCTTTGTTTTCTCTCCAGCATCTCTTATTTGTAGACTTTTTAATGAGGGCCTTTCTGAATGGTGTGAGGTGATACCTCACTGTAGCTTTGATTTACATTTCTCTGATAATTAGCAATATTGAGCATCTTTTCCAGATAGCCATTTGTATGTCTTCTTTGGAAAAATATCTATTTAGGTCTTCTGCTCATTTTTTGATAGGGTTATTTGGTCTTTTGATATGAAGCTGTATGAACTGTTTGTATATTTTGAAAATTAATCCCTTGTCAGTAGCATTGTTTGCAAATATTTTCTCCCAAGTCCATATGTTGTCCATATAGGAGGCTACTAACCTATCATTCATCTGAACTTTGGAATAAATATTGCTTGTCTATTTCTCCACATCCTGTGACACACTTTTCAAGACTCTACATTCTAGGATATAGCAATTTGCCAACATCCTTTCATCTCTTTTGAAGTCCCAATTCAATAATAGTAGCAATATACCAGAAAGAAAACGCCTATTGAAAACCCACCATCAATGTAAGAGCTATTGGTGAACTTCTGAAAAATAAAGTCATTGATATGATATTAATCAACATCTGAAAATGCAGAGATAGGAGCTCAGAATAGCAACATGTAGAGATATTCCAGCAGTAAAAGACCAGAAAGTCATTGATTTCTGAGGTACTTCTCTTTTTACCTGCTGTTCAGTCCATTTTTTAAAGCTTCCTTAAGATTTCTAAAATCACTACTATCTTTTCAATATACTATTTTTTACTTAAGTTATCCAGAATTTGAACATATTATTTACAACTAAAGAATTCAAGCTAACATACCAGCTAAAAAATAAAACTGTGTAAATATATGGATAAAATAATAATTTAAACGTATAAGGACACCAAAAGTTTTTCTCCTGGGTGCCCATTCTGAAAAAATACATAAATACATTACATACTTAAGAATTTAGCCCAGAAAAACTTAACAGAATTCAAGAAAAAACATAAAATGGAATTTTAGAAATAGTCCATTTTACCCAAAGTTATACTAGGGAGAGGGGCTTCCCTGATAGCTCAGTTGGTAAAGAATCTGCCTGCAGTGAAGGAGACCCCGGTTGGATTCCTGGGTCAGGAAGATCCCCTGGAGAAGGGATAGGCTACTCACTCCAGTATTCTTGGGCTCCCCTTGTGGCTAAAGAATCCGCCTGCAACGCAAGAGACCCGGGTTCAATCCCTGGGTTCAATCCAGGAAGATCCCCTGGAGAAGGGAAAGGCTACCCACTGCAGTATTCTGGCCTGGAGAATTCTCTGGGCTAGTTCATGGGATTGCAAAGAGTCAGAGACGGCTGAGTGACTTTCACTTCACTTGACTTCACACTAGGAAGAGACTTTCCATGGACAGTCAATTCTAGAAATAACTACTTTCCATGGAGAGTCAATTCTAGAAATAACTAGGTCCAAACTGAAAGAGTAAGTCAGAGAACTTTCCAAATATAGTTTTAAGATGGTAGAATATTCTATTACAAAAATGGTATGGTTAAGACCTGATACAACTTAGTGGTGTGATGAAAGCAGGTGTTTTGTTTGTCAATATGGAAAAATAAAGGTAATTAGACCCTCTCAAGAAAGAAGGATATATTAGGAAATCAGAGTCCAAATATATAAAACTAAACAAATGTGGCATTTTTTTCTGCATTTGACAATAAGAAAAAAGACTTCATTTAATATCGGTATTTTTTAAGCAATACCAGATAAGTTGTTGAACTAATCCATTCATCGTATGGCTGTAAATAACATTAAAGTTAAACGCACTATTGAATATACTATTTATTGGTTTCCAGTTGTGAGCATCAACCTATTGACAAACTGTATACTCCTTGCACTTTGGAGAAGGGCATGGCAACCCACTCCAGTATTCTTGCTTGGAGAATTTCCATGGATAGAGGAGCCAGATGGGTTACAGTCCACGGAGCTGCAAAGAGTCAGACACAACTGAAGCAACTTAGCACACATGCATCTTACATTAACAAAGCAGGATAAACAAACCTAGAGTGTGTGGAAGTAATGGCATAGCTTTTAAAAGGAAAGCTGACAAAGAAATTAAGGAAATTTAGATGGTAATTATGTTGTGGAAAATCACTAGACGCTGACTGAAGTGTAAGGAACAAGGAAGAATATGATCAATAAAAGAAAAACACTTTACCTGAAAATATACTAAAAGTCTACGAGTGGTATTGTTGAAGTCAGTGTAAACACACTATATTCTTTAAGTGATAGCAATATTTTAAGAAGTTACTAAAGTAATAACACTAATCACTAGGAGTACTAATAAGGAAGATTTAAATTGCTTATCTTTTGGGAATGGGAAATGTACCCTGCTTTTCTGTCTGAACTCTTGCTTTACTCATGTTCATGTATTACTTATAAAAGAAACTAAATACAGCATCTCAGAATGAGTTTATCCATATGATCGAGATATCACATTGCTTACTCTGATCCCTGCTTTTTCTCCAGAAATGCATCCCAGGATTGCAGTAGCTTTAATAGTAGACCCATCAAACTGTAAGCAGAGGCTACTTAAAACAGCAAGTCTTTTCACATGAACTTGTGTTGAGTCACNTATCACATCTCCTTTATCCATTTATCTGTTAGTGGATATATTTATGTTGCTTCCATTCCTGGCTATTGTAAATAGTGCTGCTATGAACTGCAGTGCATGTATCTTTGAAAAATTAGCGTTTTCATCTTTTCTGGATATATGCCCAAGAGTGGGATTGTGGGGTCATGGTAGGTCTACTTTTAGTATTTTTAAAGGAAACTCCATACTATTTTCTTAGTGGCTGCACCAATTTACATTTCTACCAATAGTGAGGGAGGGTTCCTTTGTTTTCTCTCCAGCATCTCTTATTTGTAGACTTTTTAATGAGGGCCTTTCTGAATGGTGTGAGGTGATACCTCACTGTAGCTTTGATTTACATTTCTCTGATAATTAGCAATATTGAGCATCTTTTCCAGATAGCCATTTGTATGTCTTCTTTGGAAAAATATCTATTTAGGTCTTCTGCTCATTTTTTGATAGGGTTATTTGGTCTTTTGATATGAAGCTGTATGAACTGTTTGTATATTTTGAAAATTAATCCCTTGTCAGTAGCATTGTTTGCAAATATTTTCTCCCAAGTCCATATGTTGTCCATATAGGAGGCTACTAACCTATCATTCATCTGAACTTTGGAATAAATATTGCTTGTCTATTTCTCCACATCCTGTGACACACTTTTCAAGACTCTACATTCTAGGATATAGCAATTTGCCAACATCCTTTCATCTCTTTTGAAGTCCCAATTCAATAATAGTAGCAATATACCAGAAAGAAAACGCCTATTGAAAACCCACCATCAATGTAAGAGCTATTGATGAACTTCTGAAAAATAAAGTCATTGATATGATATTAATCAACATCTGAAAATGCAGAGATAGGAGCTCAGAATAGCAACATGTAGAGATATTCCAGCAGTAAAAGACCAGAAAGTCATTGATTTCTGAGGTACTTCTCTTTTTACCTGCTGTTCAGTCCATTTTTTAAAGCTTCCTTAAGATTTCTAAAATCACTACTATCTTTTCAATATACTATTTTTTACTTAAGTTATCCAGAATTTGAACATATTATTTACAACTAAAGAATTCAAGCTAACATACCAGCTAAAAAATAAAACTGTGTAAATATATGGATAAAATAATAATTTAAACGTATAAGGACACCAAAAGTTTTTCTCCTGGGTGCCCATTCTGAAAAAATACATAAATACATTACATACTTAAGAATTTAGCCCAGAAAAACTTAACAGAATTCAAGAAAAAACATAAAATGGAATTTTAGAAATAGTCCATTTTACCCAAAGTTATACTAGGGAGAGGGGCTTCCCTGATAGCTCAGTTGGTAAAGAATCTGCCTGCAGTGAAGGAGACCCCGGTTGGATTCCTGGGTCAGGAAGATCCCCTGGAGAAGGGATAGGCTACTCACTCCAGTATTCTTGGGCTCCCCTTGTGGCTAAAGAATCCGCCTGCAACGCAAGAGACCCGGGTTCAATCCCTGGGTTCAATCCAGGAAGATCCCCTGGAGAAGGGAAAGGCTACCCACTGCAGTATTCTGGCCTGGAGAATTCTCTGGGCTAGTTCATGGGATTGCAAAGAGTCAGAGACGGCTGAGTGACTTTCACTTCACTTGACTTCACACTAGGAAGAGACTTTCCATGGACAGTCAATTCTAGAAATAACTACTTTCCATGGAGAGTCAATTCTAGAAATAACTAGGTCCAAACTGAAAGAGTAAGTCAGAGAACTTTCCAAATATAGTTTTAAGATGGTAGAATATTCTATTACAAAAATGGTATGGTTAAGACCTGATACAACTTAGTGGTGTGATGAAAGCAGGTGTTTTGTTTGTCAATATGGAAAAATAAAGGTAATTAGACCCTCTCAAGAAAGAAGGATGTATTAGGAAATCAGAGTCCAAATATGTAAAACTAAACAAATGTGGCATTTTTTCTGCATTTGACAATAAGAAAAAAGACTTCATTTAATATCGGTATTTTTTAAGCAATACCAGATAAGTTGTTGAACTAATCCATTCATCGTATGGCTGTAAATAACGTTAAAGTTAAACGCACTATTGAATATACTATTTATTGGTTTCCAGTTGTTAGCATCAACCTATTGACAAACTGTATACTCCTTGCACTTTGGAGAAGGGCATGGCAACCCACTCCAGTATTCTTGCTTGGAGAATTTCCATGGATAGAGGAGCCAGATGGGTTACAGTCCACGGAGCTGCAAAGAGTCAGACACAACTGAAGCAACTTAGCACACATGCATCTTACATTAACAAAGCAGGATAAACCTAGAGTGTGTGGAAGTAATGGCATAGCTTTTAAAAGGAAAGCTGACAAAGAAATTAAGGAAATTTAGATGGTAATTATGTTGTGGAAAATCACTAGACGCTGACTGAAGTGTAAGGAACAAGGAAGAATATGATCAATAAAAGAAAAACACTTTACCTGAAAATATACTAAAAGTCTACGAGTGGTATTGTTGAAGTCAGTGTAAACACACTATATTCTTTAAGTGATAGCAATATTTTAAGAAGTTACTAAAGTAATAACACTAATCACTAGGAGTACTAATAAGGAAGATTTAAATTGCTTATCTTTTGGGAATGGGAAATGTACCCTGCTTTTCTGTCTGAACTCTTGCTTTACTCATGTTCATGTATTACTTATAAAAGAAACTAAATACAGCATCTCAGAATGAGTTTATCCATATGATCGAGATATCACATTGCTTACTCTGATCCCTGCTTTTTCTCCAGAAATGCATCCCAGGATTGCAGTAGCTTTAATAGTAGACCCATCAAACTGTAAGCAGAGGCTACTTAAAACAGCAAGTCTTTTCACATGAACTTGTGTTGAGTCACAACTAAAAGCAGAGCTTTTTTTTATTATTAAATTTCATATATTATTTTTCAAACTCTCATTTCAACCTGCCCAAATTTCTGCTAATTCTTGTTAACCTTTTTCTATGTTATATTCTGTTGGCTGACAGATAATTATCTCAGGGTATAATTATCATTCCCCTCTGACCTGAGTATTTTTCTTCTTAAAACTGCTGATGTCTGCAATTCACATTATTAGCTCATGAAATATGAGATTCTTTTTCTCTGGAAGATTCAAATTCACCTTGTATGGCTGAGTTTCTTATTTCATTCCTTCTTTTTGTTTCATCCTTATTCTTATTGACATGCCAACATTAACTTCGGCTCACTTTTTTCTCCCTAGAATTTTCCTGCATTCTGGCTTACTTCTCAGAATGTCTTCTATCTTGTCTAAAAATGTTTTATCCTCCCACCAGTCATAGCTAGAAAGGCAATCTTCAAGCCTGCCCACTTTATCTTTTAGCAGGCAGAACAGGTTCACATAATTTACTATTCAAACAAAGAAAATGCCTGTAGGTCCCTGTAGCAGTTAGTCTAACTGGAAAATCTACAGACTGCTAATTGGGTAAGCCTCATCACTTCTAAGGCTTCACAAGTGGCACAGTGGTGAAGAATCCACCTGCTCACGGAGGAGACACAGGAAATCTGCATTCCATCCCTGGGTTGGGAAGATCCACTGGAGGAGGGCACAGCAACCCACTCCAATATTCTTCCCTGGAAAATTCCATGGACGAAGAAGCCTGGTGGGCTAGGGTCCATGGCGTCACAAAGAGGTGGACATAACTGAGCACACACAGACATTTTGGGGGGACTTTGGAGACTCCCAAAGCCACTAGGAATTATTCCTTTGCACTACAGTCAAACCCAGGCCTCTTCCACAAACAGAGACACACACAGAGTCACACAAATTCTTGCTGATAAGAGTCTAAAATATTATATTCCTATATTTTATATTTTTGATTATATAGGCCTATATTTTTGGTTAAGCCTATTCATATAACATAAAGCTGTTTTTTAATATTCCAGTCTTACCTTTTTTATTTAATGTCCCCAAATTCTTTCACTTCTTTTCATAAATAGGTTACTTTTCAATTGCTTCATTATTTTTGTTACTGTCCTTGGTTTCAACTTCTCACTAGGAGTTAGATACATGAAAATATTGGGAGGGGACTGGGGACTAGTTTATGATTATCTACTTTCACCCTAAAGTGGTTTCTCAAGTGTTCCCCAAACCAGTAGCATCAGCAGCTCCTGGGAACTTGCCAGACCCCACCCCAGATCTACTGATCTATTGATCAGAAATCCTGTGAGTAAAAAACACTGATTTTCTTTTAACAAGCCCTCCAAGCAACTCTGATGCACACAAATATTCCAGAATCACTGCCTTAGAATAATCATAAGGAGATAAACTTCATGAAACTTTATAGATGATGCATAATTACAGATAATAACTATCTTTTATCTGAAGAAGTTAATCTAGCAAATGATAGTTAATATGATATATTCTTCAGATAGCTCCTATTTGCTTCCTTAATATGTGGAGAAATCCTAAAGCAGAGAGGGAAGGGAGGAAATTTGGGCTTTTCAACCATTAAGTTGAAGATTGCTGTTCGACAAAAAGTGTAGGAAAAAGCACACAGAAATCTTCCTATCATGCTATTGGTGAAATAGTTCCAGCAAGAAGTATTTCTGTTCAAGAGCAAGAACACGTCAAGAAACTTCTCTAGGGAATTCTTAAGTACAGGCCTTTCTGAAAAAGTGTTTATGAGCTGACTCATTGGAAAGGACCCTGAAGCTGGAAAAGACTAAAGGCATAAAGAGAAGGGAGTGACAGAGGATGAAATGGTTAGATAGCATCACTGACTCAATGGACATGAACTTGAGCAAATTCCAGGAGATAGTGAAGGACAACGGAAGCCCGGCGTGCTGCAGGCCGTGTGTGGGGTTGCAAACAGTCAGACAGGACTCAGCAACTGAACAACAGGAACAAGTGACAATTATATTTATCACGTTGCAAATCATATCCCTGGCATTTGTTTATCTCATAGATGACTGCTAGTTGGCACTTTTTGACCACCTTCTTCCCCATACAAAGATATTACAATATTATTAACTATAATATATATAAATATATAAGACATATAATAAAACCACAATAGTTGTTATTATTATTACTGTTGTTACTCAGCAACGTGTTTTCTAAATACAAAAAGTAAAAGGGCTTTAAAATGAAAAAAATGGACATTTGTGACTGTTTTCATTTTGTGTATCAGCTAGTCTGGCAGTCAGCAAAGTTCTTGTTGTGAACAGCCAGATATTTGGAACTCTGTAGTACCTTCCGTCTCTGTCACAACTACTCAATTTTACAACTATTCAGTTCTGCTGTTTTAAGAAGGCACAGACATGTAAATAAATGGGCAGGGCTGTGTGCCCACCCAACCTTATTTACATGAACAGGGAGTGAAGTTAAGTTAGCCAGAGGGTGGTAGTTTGACTACATTTGGGCCTAGAGGAGCTATCCCACGTTGAAGGCCAGGAACAGCAGCGGTAAGGAGATGCCCCTTGTCCAAGGTAAGGAGCAGTGGCTGTGCTTTGCTGGAGCAGCTGTGAAGAGACACCCCACACCCAAGGTAAGAGAAACCCAAGTAAGGTGGTAGGTGTTGCAAGAGGGCATTAGAGGGCAGACACACTGAAACCATACTCACAGAAAACTAGTCAATCTAATCACACTAGGACCACAGCCTTGTCTAACTCAATGAAACCAAGCCACGCCCACGGGGCAACCCAAGACGGGCGGGTCATGGTGGAGAGGTCTGACAGAACTTGGTCCACTGGAGAAAGGAATGGCAAGCCACTTCAGTATTCTTGCCTTGAGAACCCCATGAACAGTATGAAAAGGCAAAATGATAGGATATCAAAAGAGAA